>VDFB02219748.1:0-23553 GCA_007258455.2 Sequoia sempervirens
CTCTCTCTCTCTCTCTCTCCTCCCTCTCTCCTCTCTCCATCTCTGCCTCCCCTTCCTCCTTCCTTCCTCTCTAATGTTCTCTCTCCCCTTTCTCTCTCTTCCTCCCACCCACCTTCCCTCTCTGCTTCTCCTCTGTCTAACATATCCTCTCTACCTCTCTCTCTCTCCTCCCTCCTCTCTCTCTTAATCTCCACCTTCCTCAGCTTTCTCTCCTTCTCTCTATCACCTCTCTCTCCTTCCCTCTCTACTTCTCCCTCTCTCTCTCCCTCTCACCCTCTCCCTCAATCTCCCAAACCTTATATCTTAAACCCTACACCCTCGGCCCTCATCCCTATACCTTATACCCTCAACCTTATAACATAAACCCTAAAAGTTATCCCTCAACCATAAACTTAAACCCTAAACCTTCAATCCTAAACCTGATACCCTCAACCTTATACCCTATACATTTAAACCTATAACCTCAACCTTATACCCTAAACCCTAAACATTATTCCTCAACTCTATATCCTCAACCCTATACTTAAACCATAAACTCTACAATCTCAACCCTTCACCCTATACCTTATACCCTCAACCCTATACCTAATATCCTAAACCCTTATCCCTATACCCTATACGCTTAACCTTGACCCTCAATTGTAAACTTGAAACCTTGAACCCTATACTTAAACCCTAAACCCCACATTCAACCCGGTTTCCTAAACCTTAAACTCTCAACCCTAAACCTTAAACCCAATATCCTCAACCATTTACCCAATATCCTAAACCCTAATCCCTATACTCTATACACTTAATCCTATACCTTAAACCTTGAACACTATCCCTCAATCCTCAACCCTATACCTTAAACCCTAAACCCTACACCCTTAACCCTCATCCCTTGATTTACTACTGATAAGATTAATACCACCCTCCAAGGTACGAGGGTAGTTTATTTTCTTATGTGCCTTTATTTCTCAATATCTCTCAACAACAAAACCAAGGTTTTTGGAAATTGAAAAGATTTGTTACTTAAGACAAGTTTTCTCTCATTTTGTCACCTTAAGGGTCCTAGGCTATGATGCAATTTTTCCATTACCCTTGGTTGAAATCCAAAATGTTAGAAATATTTTATATCATGATGGAGAATGGGAGTGTTGAGAATATCAAGATCTTACTCCTTTGTGCAGGGTCAAATTTTATTTGAGTAAGGGGCCTAGGTGTCTTGTACTATAGGTTGCATCCCCTTTAACAATCCGATAATACTTTCCCTTAGATAAATTATACTTCATTTCATAAAGTTTCAAATAATATATTCCATTATCATTTTCATAACCTTCTAAGTACATATTTCTAGTACAACATTATTGGATTGATCAAGTCTAATGAAATGAAGGATGAACAAAAAATTTGTATTCACAACCAAACAATAGGAGGACTCAAATTTACAATTCTATACTAATATCAATTCTTGTCCAATCTTCTAACCCAATTGGGGGTTATTACTCATCTTGGAGATATCCTTATGTTAAATTTATTTTCATGCCTTGGGAGGGCATTATTTATTTTACTTGATTCATTTAAACTATATATCAATTTATCCTAAAGTTTGAAAGGTGAGAATGATCTTGGGATTTGTGGGTTATGGACCCACAATGTAACTCAGCATGTGCTTATGTAATAATTTTATTTTGTAGTGTTTATTTGTATCAAGTTTATGAATGTAGAGCTACTCTAATCAAGAAAAGAGTATTTGATATATTGAATCATACTAATTTTTCCTCAAGGTTGAATGGTGATGAAGGGTCTCCCCAGGATGCTAAATATAGAAGTGAATACACCAGTTTGTAGGTTACATGCATTTCCATTTAATTACATAATAAAATTAAAGTAATGTAAGCATGAAAATTAGTACAAGGTAAAATTAAATGAAATAGGTGTTCACTAAGTCTGAAGTCTTATTCCCCTAAATAAATCAAAACCTTCAAATTCATCATGGCTCAGCTAATTTGGCATTTGACTTTTCAACTGTTGACGCCATGTTGATTTGGCACATATGCTAACCAAGAGACAACTTAGAAGATGAAGCAAGAAAACAAGTAGGTGAAATAGACACAAAGGCACCTCAACCACATAGGCAAGTAGCTCAACCATACAGGAAACTAGCTCAAGTCGGCAAGCAAGTAGCTCAAGCATGTAGGAAACTAGCTCAAGCAAGTAGGCAAGTAGCTCAAGCACACAAGCAACCAACTCAAGCAAGTAGGCAAGTAGCTTAAGCAACCAACCAACCAACTCAAGAAAGTATGCAAGTAGCTCAAGCACGCAAGCAAGTAGGAAAGGAGCTCAAGCACACAAGCAACTAGATCAGTCAAGTAGGAAAGTATCTCAAGAATGAAAGCAAGTAGCTTAAACAAGTAGGAAATTAGCTCAAGCATGCAAGAAACCAACTAAAGCAACTTGAAAAATGACATTTTTAATATTTTCAAAATTTTTAAGCATAAAGTGATTATAAGAACACATCTTGTTAAACATACATGAAGTAACACATAGATACATGTGATACATAAAGTATAAATATGAGGCATGAATACATGTAATACATAGAGTATAGACAAGAAGCATGAAGCATATATGTGAATAATACATGAAGCATATGCAAGATTACAAGAAGTCACAAAGCATACATATGAATACATGTAAATTATACAATTAAATACATAAGTCGCATGAATACACATATACACATGAGTGCACACAAGTCACAAAGCATGTAGTTTGCAAAGAATACACTTGAATACACATAAGTCACAAAGTATACACTTGAATACACATAAGCCACAAGGTATGCACTTGAATACACACAAGTCACAAGGTATACACTTGAATACACATAAGCCACAAGGTACACACTTGAATACACATAACCCACAAGGTATACACTTGACTACACATAAGCCACAAAGTATACACTTGAATACACATAAGACACAAAGTATACACTTGAATACACATAAGCCATAAAGTATACACTTGAATACACATAGGTCACAAGGTATACAATTGAATACACCCGAATACACATAAGTCACAAGCTATACACTCGAATACACTTGAATACACATAAGCCACAAGTTATACACTTGAATACACATAAGCCACAAAGTATACACTTGAATACACATAGGCAACAAAGTATACACTTGAATACGCATACATAGGAAGCATGAAGCATACATAGGATGGTAGGAAAGATGCTCTAAAACTATTTGTAATGTCCCTTATTTGGAAAATACCCTGAAACTTGATTTATGTTCTACAACCATGCTAGATAACATTGGAGTATAATTTACAACAACCAAACATATAATAAATATCATTATCTATCTAACATATCAAACATGTATAAATATCCTCATCTATTTGCACAATACAATTATATAAGGAAAACCACGTCATATTCAAGGAAGTTCAATCATAATAGGAATTGGATGGGAAAGATAAGTCCACTCAAAGCTATCCATCTAAGCCCAAGAGTAGATATACCATCCCTCTTGGCTCCCGATGGCATGACATACTGCCATCCACCCTAGGAGTGGTGTGCTTAGGGGATACACTTATACATGCTTTCCTTATCCATCCTTGTCCCCCTAATTATGATTGAGGATCCCTCAAGTCTAATCTAACAACCAACCATGTGAGAGTTGAGGAGAAGATTACTATAGGATGCCCATAGACATCCTCTCTCTAAGCCCAAGAGTGGATATCACCCCCTTGGTTCTTGATGGAATGACATACCATCATCCACCCTAGGAGTGGCATGCCTAGAGAGAAGTCTAGTATCTTCTCAACCTATTGGCATTCCCTCTCAATGTTCCCCTATGGTTGATTGTTGAATATAAATAACAAGACGTATTGTATTCAATAATTAGATGTCCAAAACATAATATTAATGTTACAAGAATAAATAGTATGCATGATCTTGCTATTTCAAAATGACATTAATTAATAACAATAACTAGATGAATATCCTTGTGTAAATTGTATTATGCCATATTGTTATTTAATCTCATGAAATATATATATTAATCTTGACTATCTATATTCCTAATGTATTTTTCAATATCTTTGTTTAAATATATTAATCAATCATTAATGGTATATTTATCAATCATAAATATATTTAAATATATTTTTCCCACATAATATATTTAAATATATTTATAAAGCATCAATTGTTATTACATATTTGTTAATCAACAATAACTAAAATTCACATTTGTAGTTAACAATTATTATTTTCCTAAGTATATAAATTAGTTGTCCACACTTATTTATCATGTAATAGCACTTAACTTGTTGTGTCAAACTACAAAGATATCTAAGAATCCTCAGCTACTGATTTCAGCATGTATTTATTTAAATTTATTATCAAGCATTCATCCACTCTTATTTTATTTTTGAATACTTACCTTTTGACTGATCTACAAGAATAATCTTATTTCTTTTTTTTTTGCCAGCCACGAATGATTCCTTTGCTTTGAAGAGACCCTTATTAAGTATTGGGATTGGCTAGGGGAAAGTCACATCTCTTTTGACATATCACTTCCCTTTGAAATTCAACCATTGCCTCCTTTTTGAAATTGATCTTGGTTTTATTCTAATTGATGCATTACATATTGTCTTATGATGATAATGGAAGCAATATTTAAAGGTTTTGTTTATAACAATGATCATATATATAAGATAATATAAATAATGATTTATATTTATCTTTATAAGTATATAAGATCTGCACCATTATTATAATTTCTATATTATTTAATTTTATCTTCATTATATTAAATTATTTATTACTATATTCTATCGTTGATTTACTTTTATTTAAATATTTGATAATTTAATATACTAAAGCATAAATATTAATTTACCAGTATAATATTATTTTTTTATTCTAATATCTTACAATCTTGGGAGGGATGTGACATGAGTACTTACTCTAGGGAAATAGATGCCACAATAAATACTAAATTAGAGGAATTTGAATCTAGCATCTCCTCCCTTATTGATCCCATATATTTGAGTAGGATTATATTCTAGTGGTCAATTCTATTAAATACTTATATGAAGAGGAAATATTCTTATCTACTTCCTCTATAATGTCAAAGGTTAAACCTAAAATAACACAAACATACATACATACATACATAAAAACACATATACATACAAACATATATAGAAACATATATGCATAGAAACATGCATGCATGCATATAGACAACAAATATACAAAAAGAAAGTTAAATAAGGAATAATGTGAGTGTGTTACAATGCGCTCGTGTTATTGCTTGCTTTGGGAATTTCCAAGCCTTTGGCTTGGATTTGGCTTGGATTTCCAACCCAAAGGCTTCAACTGACTTTCCAATGCCCCAAAATGTGTTTTTCTAAATTCTAAAATAAATCGTATGATCTCGAGCATGCTCCCCTTCAAGTTTGTACATGTTTCAATGTCAAGTAAAAAAACACCTATGTAATGTTAAGCTCTCTCTTAGCTATATAACCATGTAGTTTTTTCACATTTTAACTATGTTAAGGCTTTCATCTTTAATTTCTTTTGGTTGTGTATCTGTTTTTGTCAAAAACCAATGTTTAGTATTTTTACTTTATTTTTTAACTATTTATTGAAATTTCAAATAAATTATATTTTAAGAAACTAGACTCCATTCTATACATATTCAAAAAAATGATTTTTGATTAGTTTTCAAATAAATTATGGGGGAGAATGCTCAAATTTATGTTTTTTAGGATGTGTCCACTTTGAAAATTAGTAAAAAAGCATATATTCATTAAAAAATTATCAAAAAAATAGGGATAACCTACATGGTGTTAGCTAATTTCTCATTGAATCAATTTTTAAAATACTAAAAATAGTTAATATTTTAGGGTGGCCAAAATAGATGCTATGTTATGCTTTTTTGAGAAAAATAGGACCAATTTGTGTGGCTCCCATTTAGGAACCCCTTAATCTCTACCATTTTTCTAGAAAAATAATAGTTTAAGAAGTAGAATCAAAGCACTACGACTCTTATTTTTGTTGCATCTTAAAATTGAGTTTAACTATCTTCAATTTCTCATCCAATGTCAGTATTTCCTAATTTAAAAAAAAAGTGGCTACTTAAGATCCCTTTTTGGCCCCCCATCTTAATGCACTTACTCAATAGCAAAGTGGAATGTATGAGGAGAGGCAAGGTGCCCCCCATGTACAGGGAAGGTAAGGTAATGTAAAAGTGTACTATTAAGGAGGTGAAAGAATGATGTCCCCAATATAAAGGTACAAAAGTGATGAAAATTATGTAAGGGGAAGGAATTATACATTTCATGTAGGTATAAATTTTAAAGACATTAAAAGATGAGCTCCTTGGGTGGGGGAGTTCATTATAGCACTTACTTTAAGGATATGGAAATTAAAGCTTGGTGTAGAGCATGTGTCTAGTCTTGAGGAGCACCCAAAATACAAGTCTCAAAATACAAGCATAAATCTTAATGTAATGTTTTTAATCTTTTTGTTTTGTTGTGTACGGTCTAATACACCATTGATAAGGTGTAAGGTGACCTTCTTGAAGCTTAGGTTTAATTTTGAATAAATTAGGAATCAATTTGTAGGCGTTTTCTTAAGTTTTGGCTGAAATTCGAAAACACAGTGTGTTTTCGAAAAAAACGTTTTTTCTCCACTTTTAAGCCCGAATCAGCAACCCTAACTGATTTCCCGTGATGTGGAAGGAAAGCCTCGACCATTTTTGTTGGGGTTGAATGTTTTTGAACGGTGGGAAGTCTTTGATAATGGCGGTTATGTTGAAAAAAACAAGAATCAGTGATTTTGTGTAAAGAAAAATCTGTTTTCCTGTTCTTTTTGGCGTAACAGCAAATAGATGAATAGCATAAATCTTTTATTGGAATAAGAGCATGTACAGAAATGTGTTATAGTTCTGTTTTGGTATTTTTAAACTGTTTTTCTATCGCTCTTTGTTTTTTATAAAATCTGTCTTTTCTTTAACTCTGTTTTGGGACTGGTAAAAAAAACCAGAATCATGGAGTTTAGATGTTGTTTCTGAACGTACCAGGCAGCATGGGTGTAGAGGAAGCAATGCTAAACTCCAGGCATGTATATATTGTACATATGGTAGATATTAGAGGTTTTTCTTGCAAGTTGGAAGACTGTTTCTAGGCGAGTTTGGAAACCCGGCTAGAAAAGACAGTCAAGAAGCAAATAACCCAACGTAGCAGGGGTGTGCAATGTTATTATCTGATGCGTATTGTGAGTGTAGACAGGTCTAAGAAGGTGTGGAGTGGAAACAGAAGACTCTCCAGTATGTTTTTGGTCAGAAAAGACAGAATAAAGCAAGGAAGAACATTAAGAAACCCTAGGTTACCCTAGGTTGAATTGTAACCCTGTACGGGCAGAAAAGACACCAATCTCCAAAAAAGTAGTCATAGCTTGGAAAAAGAGCCAGAGGAACATTAGAAAGATTGGCACAATTAGTGGAAGAGGAGAGTTCTAACCTATCCTTTTGTATTGAGAGGGCTAAAAAGGGGTTTGAGGCTTGTAACCCTGCCCAAGAACCAAGAACCCTATTTTTGGGAAAACAATGGAGAGCTGAAGCTTGGTGTTTATTGAAGCACCAAAGAAGATGACTTTGAAGGCTTTGGAAAGTGCCACACACCCCTGTAACAACGTTGGCAGAGTGGAGGAGTGATTGGTCTTTTGAGGAATAAAAGGCTAGATAGTGCAAGTGGAAGAAAGAGTACCAAATAACATTTTGCAGCAGCAGATTTGCAATGATAGCAGGGTTGCTAAGGTAAACCGGGGGTGCCTCAAACTAACAGAGGACCTATAGGTTGTAGGGTGAATGAATTAGCACCCAAAGGAGTTCTTAAGACAAAGACTCAAGCATTGAGATTGTGTTTTCTCAATGAACCCTGGTTCTATCAATGTCACTCTAAAATGTAAAGATGTCGCAATGGAAGCTCAATGTACAATGATATAGAGCATGTTGTTCCTAAAGTAAGGTAACTCTAAAATTATGACATGGTAAGTTAGGATGACAATGTGATCTCTACACATGTGATATAGTGAATTAGACCCAATAATATATCTTTTATGGTTACATTATAATAATGTTTAGTTTCATTATTGTGATCTCAAATTAATCCATAATATATTTTACATGGACTTTAAAAATGCACATGCTTGTGCTACCAATATTATTTAAAGTAGAGGGGGTTTCCCCCTTAAAGAGGCCCAGGATATTTGTAACAATTTTATGGTTACTAGCAATGAAATTTGTATGACTAGTCATTTTATTCAATTTAATCATTTGTAGTGAAAATATGGATAATAGTGGTAAAAACAATATTTACATTAACCAAAATCCATAAGGCTATGCACAATGCTATATGTTGATAAAAGTATAAAATATATTCAATAATGTCCTTATAGCTGGCTTTCAAAAATCCATATGTACAAAAATGTCACATATACGTAATACTTAAAACATATGTTCAGAAATTCCTGGAAGGCACACAGCGAAGGACCCTAAGTAAATCGTACCCCACTAGGGGAAGGAAATAGATCATGATCTACCTTTGGCTGATGAGGTCAAACCACAATGAGTAGTTTACAAATTTATGAGGAAGGAAATTTCATTTTCTTCCTTTTAAACTAAAGTGGTTTGGTTGAACTCAATGGATGATAAAACCAACTTTTAAGTTTGACCAAACCCCCAAAACATAAACAAAAATAATAATATTTTAAGGGGTTCGATCAAACATGGGTTCGACCAAATCCCCTCAAATGAGACATAAAAAAAAAAGTGAACTTGTCACTGTCATTTTTTTCTTTTTTCTGCTTTCCCTGTGCTCTGTGCATGCGGTGAATGATGAATGTGAACAACAAATGGTGAAAAAACTTGACTTCATCTCTCCGACGAATGGAAAACTCAACTTCATCTCTCATCAACTCAACTTGCATATCGAGCACCAAGTTTGTCAAATTTGAATTTCATAGACTTCAAAATGCATTTGTTTGTTAAATTTCTAAACCCTAAATGCAAAAATTTTCAAATTTGTTGAATTGAAACTACATTTGTTTGAAAGTTTCTAAAGCCTTTTCAACATACACTATTTCTATTATACATTTCTACTATGTCAAAAAATTAACATGCCCTGTTTATGCTTCCACGTTTTGCATACATTTCTACCAGGGCACCTCCAATTTATTTGAGGCATTATATCAAGCAGAGTACATTAACAAATTTATTTGAGGAATTATATCAAACAACTCATTAACAAATTTATTTGAGAAATTAAATCAAACAGTTCATGATATAAAGTTTAGGGTGCATACAATGGAAACTTGGATAAAATTCTTCATATTTTGCCTTTGAGTCTTATGACATTACTCCAAAAATGGTTGGTGAACTAAATGTATGAATTGAAGAATAAATTTAGAGGAAAGAAACTAGATTGTTTGAATGAAATGTATAATAAAATAGTTCTATTAGGATTAGAAGGAATGAAGGTATTATTAAATTTTCTAGTATTAGGAAAATATAAAAATATGTCCACTTTACTATATATATAACTATTCTTCATATATCCATGTTAAAACTATTAAAAATTAAATTACATAAATCAATTTTAAATTTGTACAAAGAAATAAATGGCTTTGACTAAGAGCAAATATTTAAAATATAGCTATCCTCTTTTCAAAATCAATTTGAACAGGATATTTATCAAACAAAATATGGATGAGCATGAGGTAAGTAAGAAAGAATAACCTTAGTTATATCTTCCCTCATCAAATAATTTCATGTTTAAAAGAGTTTATTAAGGTATATAATTATGAAAAACTATTATATACTTGTTATAACTATATTAAAGTATATCATGAATAAATTGAAAGGATAAAGTAAATCACTAAAAACACATACATAAATCATATAAGTAAAATTGATTAATAGGGAGATTCAAGTGGTTGGATGAATTTTTTCCAAAGGAGTGGAAGAGGTTAAGAAGGAACCATCAATAATATAATATTTTAAATATTTAAAAGAAAAATACATTTCTCCCTACTCTAAATTCAAATGGTATTCCTTCTAAGATGATAATAATTGAAAAAGAAGAAAATAATCATTATGAAGATCAAGTACCATTATAAGTTTTAAGAGATTAAATCAAATATTCAACAACAAAAGACAAAAGAGAAAATAGTTAATGCTAAAGAAACAACTACAAACAAGCTACTATGTTAATAAATTCTTCTCTTATGTAGTCTTTATTTCCCTATAAATTGTGGCCTCCTTGTACAAATTAGCTATTGATCACACCATAGTGAAACAAATTTAACATTTGGAAATGGTTAAACATTATTATTATTTTATTTGTATAAGTATAATTATTATGGGTTCATTCTCCTCCCGCTCACCTAATAAGGTTCTATTTTACAAGCCTCATATAAATGTTAGGGTTCTAACTTCTAAAAATTGAATATTGTAAACTTAATCTCATTAGACAATGCTCCCCTAGTATTAATCGAGCCAACTTTTTATCTATCAAACTCGGCTATGTTTACATTGAATACGAATTTGATACCTTTATCCTAATACTTGAACTAAGATATCTTGACTCTAATTTTAGTCATTTTATCTAAAAATTATTGGTGACATATCCATTCGTGTTTAGTTTTAATCATTTATTATTGCAATTAATAATTATTACAAGGAGATTCTTTGAAGCTTATTCTATCCCCACCATTTTATTCCTAAATATTTGACATTTTCTTTCAACTTAAAATCTAAATTTTATCCTTTTAATGCTATACATATTTTCTAGGATAATACATATTCATTATGGCTCACTAAATGTGTTCAGCATAGAAGAAAAAACCTTCAATATATCTTTAAGATAACTTTGATGCCATCAAGATAATCCCACCTTTCATTGCATTAATATCAAGGTTAACTAACCCTTCCTCTTTACATGCTTTTCAATTAGAGTATCCTCTAGTAAAAATAGAAACATTAATAGTGTGGTTATCAAAGAATGTCTAGGGATGCACACATCACTATTATTAATAAATTATAAGATTGTAAGAAATGTTTATGGAAGAAATAACTATCTAATAGAGAATATAATGTATTAGTACATATCTAACTATTACATATTTTAAATAAATCCCCTTTAAAATCTATCTTATTGCCATTTAATGAGTCAACTAGGTTCAAAATTATTTTCATCTTATTCCCCAAAATTCATCACCTTTACAACAAAACTTGATTTCATCTAATTTATCTTTATTTATTCTCAAATCATACTAAAATCACCACCTTAAACTCTAAGAAATATTTGGTAACTTATTTATTTTATCTTCATTTAGAAAGGGGTGTGAAGGGGATTTAGAACCTTTTAAAGTTTCTTTCAAAATAACTAGGAATATTTTATTCATTTCCTTTCTTGCTGCTTTTAGGATTAGTGTTATGAACTTTGTGCCTTCATTCTTAAAAATTCTTATATCAACTCCTTTAGCATTTCCATGATCTTTTTATATGGGAAAGGTCAACATACAATGAGGTAGACACTTTCCATTTTTTTAATTCCTCAATTAAGTCTTTCTAGGGAAACTTTTAGTCTTTTCAAACATCTTACAAAAATAATGTGGCTACCATTTTAGGCCTTGTAGGGAATTAGTTTTGAGTAGTATATATATGCTTTGGGAGCCTAATAAAGGATTATTAGGATTATTTTATATATTTGAACCCATACTATTAGGTTCCAACTATCTTCTTTCCTCACATTTTTACCTTAATATTTTTCTTTGAGGGATCCAATATAGGTGGAGGTGTTATTTATTACTTTGAGAATATAAAGGGTAAGTTATTATTATAGAATATCATGTTAGGTCATTAGGTCATTTATATCATGGATTAAGGAGATTTTTAAAGAATGGTTTAAGGGGATTAAATTTACCTAGAAATTTACCTTTTTGTGTATCTTTGAAGTTTATTTTTTAGTATGTACATGTATTAAAATTACATAGTTATATATTTTAATTTTTGAAATTTGTACATGCTCAATTTGAATGATGTACATGTGTATGTATCCTAGTTTTTATTTTAAATAATCATACATTTAATTTAAATATTTCTTGTAATTTCTCAACTTGTATAATATCTATTTTTTAATATGTTTATTTATAATTTAAACATAGATTCTTGAAAGTTAATTTTGTACTTGTTCATATATTTATATATATGTAGGTTCACCTTTATATCATGGATGGGTTTGATGTCAAGGATTTGATCAATCCCCCACATCTGCCCCCTCCACCTCAAAACCCCCACCTCCACACCCAAGATCTGATGAGGCTTGCTTGCAAGCTCAGATCAATGACAATCTCAGATCCATTGAAGAAAAAATTAATAAAATTTGAAACAAAGCATTTACGCCACCTCATCTAATGCATTTTGCATCTTCGATGCAAAAAAATGTAGATGTTGTCAAGTTTTTTAACCAAATCCTAAGGTAAATAGGGCTCCATCTCATCCTTATGCATTTTGTTCAACCTTTCCTTCCTTTAAAATTCCTAAACCTATAAAATAGATAGCTATCTACACATGACAACATGGTGAAAACACAAGAAAATCCTATAGAATGACATGTTGAACCTAATTAACCAAATTCAAAAATAATTTAATCTATAAGTATAAATAATTTGATGGTAGAAAATTTATACATATAAAAATATGATAAATGTGTGATTATTTTTCTTTCCACTCTATAAATTTTTGATGTGCTTGGCTATATAATTGAGATTATTCACTCATAATGTAATGATAAAAATTTAGTATATATGAAAGAAATATTTTCAAGACATAAAACTACCATTCTACATAACTCTCACATGGAAATAAGAATATTATTTTATTTTAACTAAAGAAGTTGTGTGTACTTTATCTTGAAAATTACTAATTAATTTTGAATTATATACTTATAATTTAAAATAAGAGCATCCTTTGTAACATGGAATAGATAGGTTAATTTTTTAATGAAATAAAATATGTTTTATATTAAGAAAAAATTACAAATATATGGAACTCATTGTAACACCCTGTCGTGCAAACCCCAAAGGACAACTAAGTACACAATAATTTTTTTTAAAAACATAAAGTAAAAGTACTATGTTATTTATTGCAACATAATTACAAATTCTAACTACACTCCTAAGTCCCTTGGGGTACACAAAGAGACATTACGTTAACTACCCATTAACAAAATTAACTAACCTAACATTCATTTCCACTAATATGAGCTCTCATATAAATAGTAACAAATGATAAGCATTAAAATAAGAATGAACCAAATAGATGCTATACAAGATTACATAGCCAATAAAACTTGAAAACAATGAGAACTAATTTACTCAACATATATCAACATCAAATATAATTACGTCTGCGAATAATGTTGAATTACAAATTGTGATAATACAATACATCATGTAACAAACTAAATATCAATCATCAATTATCCAAGTTACAAAATACATTATCCCATCACATGGGAGAATTACATTACATTTTACAAGGTACGTCAAGAGTACAAATATACATCTGAATGAACATAAATCTGGTACAAGTTGTCACCACAATTTCTACATTGAAGGTACAACTGCCGAATGGGAAACCCAAAGGGGTGTGAAGCACATTCCACTCGACCACCCCCGTGCTAGGAGTAGTTAAGAAAGGATTCCTGACCAAGACACCAAAAGTAACACATAAGACTCAACTCCAAGCATGGAAAGAGAAATCACACACACAGAAAACATAACATAACTCTACTAACAAAACATGATGACAAGGAACTCCAAGTCAAAATAATAAACCACTTCCAGAGGATTCCAATAAAATCAACTAAGGGGATAGCTAGAGGAGAGTGTCATCACATGGCCTTCATGGATTATCCTAACATCCTATCACAAGGTGCCACCTCCATTTATGGTTATCCTGACTGCCTATCTCAAGGCGCCACCCCATAGGGTGACTCATGCGGAATCGTGCATTTCTCGTGTAAACGAGATCACGATTATGCCGACCATGGCCTTCTCGGCCACCTTTAGTCTTTGGAAGCCCTAATAGGTGAGCGAGGCATCTATTATTTTCTTTTAATGCTTAACTACCCATCCCCTAATTAATTAGTTAGGTTTTCACTTTTTACACTAACTCTACTATGGGTTATCCTGACAACCCCTTTGTGCGCTGGTGCCCACATAGAGCCACTCTCCCTAGAACCCCTAACATACATCAAAACAAAAAGGAATTTAAAACTCAAGTTCACAAAACAAAATAAAGAGATTCGCTAGGGAAAAACCATCTCGCTATAATCTTATGACTCAGTAACTTAACAAAACAATGAAACTCAATGTATTCACAAGATTACACCCACAAAGAAAGTGGAACTAAAAACCCAAATTAAATATACCAAATTCCCTAACCTCTGGAAGTTTAATGACAACCCTATCTCCTATAATAAAGTTAACCAAATCAATAAACACTCATGTTGATAACTCAACTCAAGAGTCTCAATAACAAACTCCATAAAATAAACCAACAGTTTACTCAAAATTAAGGAATTGATTAATAACATAAATCCATAAGTCAAACAATCATCATCACACACAAGAATTTTCTCTACAAGATCAAATCATTAATTTTTCAATTAATTTCACCAATTGAAGACATATAAATAAATTTAATAAATCGTTCACTTTTAATTTTCAACTAATAATAAAATATAATCATGTTTTAAATAACCATCAAAAACTATAATTCTCCTCAATTAAATCATATATATATTTGTATATATACCATTCTATATATATATACATATATATATACTATATATATATAAACTATATATATACATACATATATATATATTTATATTTATATTAATATATACATATACATATATACATATATATATAAATAAATTAATTTTAATAACTTTAAATTTTCAAATTTAAAAATACCAAAAGTAATATATAAAATAACATTTATTTTGGTTTATATTCAAAAGACATAAAGCCCACTTGAACAGCATTGCACCTCCATGGGGAGGATCACATCCCAAAGGGAGCTATCTGAAACAGTCAAATGTTGCTAGCATAGCAATCAGCTGACTACTGTGTGCAGTCCTTTGAGGACTGCGCAGGGGTGGGGGGTATGGTGGTACCGTCCCCTCCACCACCAACCTTATATATATATTTTTTAATTTATTTTTTTTTAACGATTTTTTTTTTAAAATTCAATTTATTTATACACAGATTTCTGTACGGACGACGGAAACGAAAAATAAAAAAATGATTTTATACACAAAAATTTAAATATTTTTAGAGCATAAATTTGTAACAGTAATATATATATATATATTTTTATATTTTTATATTTTTAAAAGACACATATAAAAGATATATATACATTTTAATTTTCATAGGTAATTTAAATTCATAGGAGCAGTATTATTTTATTGCACAAAATTTCTTCTGAGGATATCTTGGTAAGAAATAAATAAAATAAATTGGAAGAACAAACACCGAATTAACCACAAGAAGCATTCAAGAAAATTGCATAGAAGTTGTTCTAATTTTCCTGAGTTTTCCTGAATTTCTTTTGCACAAAGTTTTTCCCAATTTCCCTTGCACAAATTTTTTCCCAATTTCCCAAGTTAAAACAGAAAGATTTCAAATTAAAATCAACAGAGATTTTATTTTTCTACTATATTTTCTGCACTCTTTTTTTAAGAATTTTATTTAACTAAATTTACTAAGTTTGGCTGTGTATTTTCCTATAGAGGCAACACAAATTTTTAACGACAGCAGCCAAAAACAATACTCTCTACAGAAAAAACTTCTAAATTCTTCAAAGGTATAGAAAAACCTTATACACAAACAAACAATCTTTTAAAACAGAAAAGAATACAAAACAAACAAAAATAGAAAGGAACTTGTTTCCTGTAGGCTGTAGAAGTAAATTTTGTACCAAGCTTTGCCACAAGCTCCAACTATGAAGCTCTATCCAGAAGATTCACCTCCAACCAATTTTAAGTTCCAAATAATATCCTGCAGCTTTTCCCAAATCCTTCCACAAATATTCCCCAGAAAACCCAAAAAATTTCACACAGAGCTTTTTTCCCCACTGTCCTCAGCCAAAATTTTCCTGTGAAGAACTTCTATTACCCATGCCTCTTTTTCTTCTGAGAATCATTTCCTTAACAATGATTCATTATTTCCCACTACTTCCCGTACAAATCCAATAAATAAAAATTTAATAATTTTAAAATCAAATTTATTCATTTATTTATTTATTTATTTTATTTATCTTATTTCTAATAATAATAATAATAATATAACTTAGAAGCTATTTCGGTTAACACAAAAATGCAATGGCAAATTAGCATTCAAGATAATAACGAAGCAACATAAACATTTATTTAAATAATCCTTTTTAAACAATAATATTACTAAATCAATTTATCTATAATTAACTTTAATAATGTTATCAATTAACTATATTAATTGATCACACATTCCCAAAATCAAATAAAATACACTTAACTAAAATTAATTAAATTTCAAGCTAAAATACTAATCGACACTAACACATTTTCCAACAAGGACAAATAGAAACAAAGACAACGATGGACTCACAAAAGACGAACTTGGGACGGAAACACTTTCCTAAGCACTCCTTTCAATATCAATCCCGTTGAGTTTATTTAATGCTCGCCCTGTCCTGCCGAAACAGGTGGAATCGAGACTCTGTACCTATAATCCTTGCATGCAAACAAGGTTGTGTACATGTCCATATATATATATATATAAACATTACATTATGAGAAGGAATTGTAGTGTAGCAGGGCACTCGTAAAAGAGTGGTGCTACACTGTCCTCTCACCAAAACTATACTAACAATTATAATATCAATATGAAATAACATTTCAAACTAATTGATTACATTGTAAAATAAATTACGAAATCATTGCATCAAACTATATTACTGAATCAAATTAAACATCACAATCCAATGTAATCATAATGTCATCAACTGAAGTAACATAATCCTCAATCAACCTAACTAAGCATCCACACAAAATGGTGAGCTAATCACCTTCACAAACCAGTATCATGCTAACACATAAGAGTAACAAATAGTGGCAAAAGTATCAGCAACATGGGGGTATTACACTCATACATTGAGAAATTGACTAAGATGTAACTTTGTATGAGAATTAAGATGCTCAAATAATTTATATACCTTCTCTCAATAATTAACATTAGAAATTGTGGGTGGATGGGTGGGCTCCCCCTCGCCCCTCACACAAGTGTTTGGTCGTCCAAGGTGGACGTGAGGTGGCGGACGAGACAGATAGGTAGAAGCGGGTTTTGTCTTGTTTCAGTCACATCAACCTATCTAAGTTGGCCGAATATTGCGCTCCTTGCTTGGTTTACCGGCTAAATCATAAATTCTAGAGTTGGCGCATAGGCATGTTGGGCTCAGTTCCCACAGTGTCGCTTGGGTGACACGTTGGGCTCGACTATCTTTGTTCCACCTGCAGACGTGCCGAGTGGAATTGGCCATTAATTGCATTGATCATGAATCTTAGTTGGATGGACGGAGGCGGCTTTCTTCTCATGCCAAGGACAGATTTGTTTCTCCATAATCTTCTTCCGTATACGTGATCCGCCGGATCATTATTCGGGGCTTTTATTATGTTTATGTTGCTCGTTTCTAAGCATGGGCACGACATTTGGTTGTTGTTTTTGTTTGTTTTTTCTGTTGCAGGGTGCGTTTGGCAAATTCCTGTCAATGGAGAAACAGTCGCGGTCGAAGTTTACTATCCTCATTTCGTCGGAAGGGCTGGAATCCTTCGGTGTGGATACTCCCGTATCATTAATCGCAACGGAGAGGCAAATTGCATTTCGCGAGATCACGGACCAGCGTCTAAAGCGCATCTTGCTCGTGGATGACCCGACGACGCTTGCGGCAGTGAAGCTGGTCCTGGGTAAAGGTCACCTTGACAGGAAGGAATTTGCCCGCGACAATACTCAAATTTCATCTCGGTTTCTCGCCGTACTCCTGGATCTAGGTACTCCGAAGCCAGTGGCCAGGGACTTGGTGGTCTGAATGTTTCGGAAGGATTTACTGGGCGGTCTCGAAATTACTCTGAAGGCGGCTTTTAGTGGTAAGGGCATCCCGCGCCCTGCAGACCTCACTTCCCTTTGGGTTTCTGATGAAGCGGTCAAGGTGTATCCGTTTCTTCTGGATCTCAAAGGACCTGCTTTATCACGTCACCGAAAACTCGCCGATGTGGCCGTGGAGTTTCTGAAAAGAAAATTGAAAATTGTGCCGGTGGAAGGGACGAACTAGGTCGAAGGTTTCATTTGCTTTGAAGAGGTTAACGGATTCTGGTGATTTAGTCGGTTATTGCAGTAGCTGTATGGTTTTGCTAGCTCTTGTTTTAGTATTCTTTGCTTTCTTGAACTTGAGATTCAGTTTTTGGCTGTGGTGGTGGTTAGGCCTATGTTTGTTTCTCCTTCGTATCGCTTCTTTTATGTTTTAAACTGTATGAAGCTTATCCTTGTTAGCTCCTTTTTGGTTGTCTGATGGTCTTCATTGAAAATCTCCTGCTTAGCAGACGTTTGTAAAGCTCTTTTACTATCTATGAAAATTTCACCTTACGGATCAAAAAAAATAAAAATTAACATTAGAAATTAATACAGTTTGGCTCATATTGTATACCCACCTCACAATGACCTCTTGGAATGGATACATTTAGATGGAGAAGGATTTCAAAACGCTCATGGTACTTGTGGACCCCTTAAAGGCATGATATATAACACATGAACTTTATTTATGAAATTTGGTCTTTAGTTGTTGGCTTCTAGTATGAATGTTATCTATAAGGTGGAATTCTTAGTTGAGACTCTCAATCTTCCATTGTTGGTTTCTAGTGTGATTATACAATATGCTCACCAAACTATATTAATTTCTAATGTTAATTATTCAAAGAAGGTTTTGTTTCATAAGAAGAGACCTATGTTCACATATTCCAAGGCATGTTATTATCCACAATGCATGACACTTCTTCACATCTCTACCAAGTTCTAAATAGATATAGATCTACCATTTCCATGGAGGAGATTGATGATTTAAAAATAAAATATCATGCCATTTATTTCTTGAGAAGTCATGTTTGCATTCATGATTTGCAACTTTCATCTTCATCCAAAAAGAAATTATGTTATCATTATGTGCCTGATATTAACAAATCAAAACCTTCATTTGAGCATGATCGCCAACACAAAGGTAAATGAGTGGAAACAAAAGAAAGCTCGGTTAATGGCTTTTAGCATGTTGGTGGAAAATATGCATCTTTGAAAGTGGCCTCGTGGCTTATCATTCTTATGTTTAGTAAGGTTTTATGTATCTCCAACATGTTAATAATGATGAGTCCGCGGGTATATCCTAGTATGATGTCTTCTTTTGGGTATTTTGGGTGCATAAGAGAATGTGCATATGTACTGATGTATTCAACCAATGTGCTTTTGTAACATTGTAATCAAACAATTTGTCATTTTTACTAGGACCTCACTGGTCTTTTTGATATTTTGTAAAATTTGTTATTCAAACTACAACTGGGGATTTCTTGCTAGTTCTTTCCTACCAGTATGTCTGCCTAAACTAGCTATATGTAAAATATTATATATAAATAAAATTATAAGTGGTCTCCCACTTTTTCTTAAAAAAAAGTTCTTGTAAATGTCCACATCTTTTTCCTTGACACTGTTTTTATTTCTTAAAAAAATTCTTATGATTTTTCATAATGTTGGTCAATACTTTACTATAAATATTCTATAGTCATGCTCTTAAATTTCATAAGAATATCATAAGAGGGTTTCATATTATAAAGCTATAATAATATTATATTCTCTTACAACATCTTAGACACCTCCCTTGAAGCATTCAACAAATGACAAATAACTACCAACACAAAGTGAGATAACTCATTTCCTAATATGAGGACAAAATAATAAATCAAAATATTAGGATGCAAGGTTAACCCACATTTCCCAATACTTAGCTAAGTTTATCATCTATTGAGGAGTGGATCTCAACAACAATTGTGCTTAGTGCTTACTACTAATCCAAGGAATACCTATTCATTTTTTTCTTTATTGTATGCCTAATGACTCCTCATCTCAAGTTAAATTGTGGGAATGGATTTTTATGCCTTCCCTATGACTAAATGGCTACAAGGAGGTGAATATGATATGGTGGAAAAAACCAAGATAAAAGTTGGTTTAGTTCTCATAAACTCTCTAAAAAATAATTGAATTCCTACATCCTAACTAGAAATACCATGAGGGGTTTAGATCCCATTTTAGACAAAAAATATTCTTATACTGATCACTAGCTCACTTGGACCAACTAAAGAGATGGTGAACTAAGGGAAACTTAGTTGTATTTATAGATTAAAACTTAGTTATTTCTCTTTCCATTGTGCCCTCTCCACGAAACACCCTTATTTAATTAGATTCTATTAAACCTATCTCACATATCACCTCCCAATTCTTTAAACTTTTCAAACTTCTTATTCCTCATACCTAATAATCTATCCTTCAAGCTCAACACTTCCACCTCAATCAAATTGATCACCTTGCTTCCCTAATATCCCTTTGGTTGATGTTCCTAGACCTCATCAAAATGGTAAGTGGATACAATTGTGGAATGATGTGATTAAATCTAGTGCACTACCTTACTATGATCTTACAATAAGAATATGGCTAGAAAGAGATCTAGAAGGGAAAAAAATAGGGATCCAAATAGAAAAAAAAAAAAACTTGTTTTGGCTTTAGCACTTACTAATAGCTTTTCTACAATGAGGTTTCTTCTGTTGAAATAAAACTTATAAGATTTGAACTTAATTGTGGTAGAGGGGTATGTGCAGGATCATCATGGAAAAACCAGACCCTTAAGTGGCAAAAAATTCAAAAAAATCAGTGTTAGGCAACTTGGCGGTAAAAAGAATTTGAATAAGTTATCTATAGTATTTCAAAATAATATGTAAGAGAATAGAATCTATAGAAAATTGAATGTAGTTTCTAAACTACTGGAGTTTATTTATAAATAAATAAAATCTATTTGGTGAAAATTTGAAATTTCAATCGCGATGGTGTAATTTCAAGGAAAATAAGAAGTAGATTAATGCAATGCAGTCCTGCAACCATAATACAATGATAATTATTTTTATAAGATTTTATATATAAGTAGGGACTCATCTCTGGATGTGATGCATATTTTGTAATTTTGTTCCAAACAAATAATTAATTATGAATTTTTTATTACAATTTTTAAAAATATAAAGCTTCGTGTGTCTAACCACCTTAACTTGGTCAAAACTTCATGAAATTTATTTTTATTTTTTTAATCCTATATTATGTGAAGCATATAATGTGACACATTTTGAATTCAAAAAATGTGATATCATTTGAAAGTTATAAGATGTTTTTCGTCAGCCTGTATCAATCATGACTTTAATTAAGTAATTCTAATAGAAAATGAATAATAATTATTTATTAAATTCAAATTAAAGGAATAGTATATTGGTGAAAGATGAGAATATCCTCTAAACCCTTTTATTTCATCAATTTTGGGTAAAAATGGCAAGTCCAGCCACATACCCTACAAATACCCTTAATATTGCCACTTTTTTGGCCCATCATGATCTACATACCTAAGAGGATCTCGAACTAAGAGCTACATTGGATGAAAGGATATAAAGGGATACAAAAAATTTAGTTGGATTAGTGAGATATTTATAACAAGTATGCAATATATTTAATCATATAATTATTTTTGTAATAGAGATGAATAATTAAATAAATGTTATAACAATATATAAGAGTTAGATAAAATAATTAAAATTAAATATATTAATAACAAATAGTGATACTATTATTGAGGGTAATATAAAGGGGGGTCGTCATACCAAAATAAGTCACAAATAAAATCACCTGAGTAAGAAAAGTATTTTATTGATAATCTTATTAGGGATGCTAAGATGGTAATAAAAGTTTTGCAAGCAACAATGAGCTGACAAATAATAGTGTTTATGTGCTATGTAAACATGATATCACTATCACATTAACATTTCTATTACATGAGTAAAGTTTAATATTATTTGTGAGTAATAAAATTGATAGAATGTTTGTATTAGATAGAATTGATAGAATGTTTGTATGAGATATTTATAACAAGTATGCAATATGAAGTCAAAATTTATTAGATTTGATTTTTAATAAATTATTTTTAACGATTCAATTTATAGCTTTGTACAATCTATAAGTTTAAATAGTTTGATGGTATCTAAACTTTATACATATAAAAATATGATAAATGTCTGATTATTTTGCTTTCCAATCTATAATTTTTTGATGTTCTTGGCTATAAAATTGAGATGATTCACTCATATTGTAATGATAAAATTCATCCTCATATGGATGATTTTATATTATCTTCCATTAAATTCATCTTCTTTATGAGATTCTTATGGAATATTGATATTCTAGTGTGAATTCTTAATTTTAGACATATCTTAACTAGATAAATTTAGGTTCAATGAAGGAAATAGAAATTTTTTTCACTTACATAATCCTATTTTGAAGTTCATTTATGTTAAAAACTATTAGATTAAATATTTTTTATCCCCAATTATTTTTAAATAATTTTATACTAATCTTTGTATTCTTATTCTTTCTTTCATCATTTCATTTAAAATTTGAACCATTTAAGGATGCTATGTTATAGATTATAGTTGTCTTCCAATTATTTTTAAATTGTTAATGGTATGAAAATATTATTGATGAGTAGATGAATTAGTACAACTGGCCACTAGATTTGTATTCCTTTGTCTAGATATATTGTTACCAAAGTCTCATTGCTCTTTTCGTGTCTTGTATATATATATAACATGGAAAATGCAGATCATGTTCCACCTGCGCTAGATTCTTTGTTTGCAAATACCAATAATGAGATTAAAAAATTGAGAGATTCATTAGCACAGGGTGCAAACCCAGGGATATATAGTGAACCATGCATGTTAATATTGCATAGTCTAGAAAAACTAAAAGATGAACTTGAGAGGACTAGTGCATATTCCCCAAATAGAGTAGCTGCTATTCTTTCCCACATGTGGGAAGAAGTACATGGTGACGTTCACATATTTTTTCACATAAGTTTTTTGTTTTACATATGTATCTAGGTGTGGATAAAAGATAGATGCATGGATGCAAGAGGGTAAAAAAACAAGATCTTTGCATTGTGTTAGGAGTTCAGATAGTCATCATGGATGGATATTAGACACAAGGGATTACTCTTATTTTTGCACCAAGTGCATTGAGGGAAACTCTGATTATGCATGCAACAATCAAGAACTTGGATATGTTGGTAAATGGGATAT
>VDFB02219750.1:0-19522 GCA_007258455.2 Sequoia sempervirens
AGACGAAAGTTCTGAAAACCTTGGCCGCCATTAACAACCCAGAAAATTGCAGAAAAGTGGAAGAATTCTTCAGAAAACACGGCACGAATGTGAGAACTCCCGTCGGCACCCAGTATCACAAAATTCAAAAGATTTTTCGCGGCCGGAAGGATACACCAGACGTTTCAAAGTGAAGGACGTTTCTGGAAAAAAACGCGTCTTCACAAAACGCAGACAACCTTTAACAGAAAAAACGAGCTCAAGAAATGACGCCCGAAAGAATGGAAATCGCGTCCTCAAAACAATCGCGGCCCTCTGTCAAAACTTCCGAAAAAAAACATTGCTGGAAGAAGTTCGCGGGCTGGAAGAAGTTCGCGGGCAACAAAGAACGCGGCCAGAAGAAAGGTTTCAGAACTCAGAAACACAGAACATGGCGAGTATAAGAAACGCGCGGCCACAAACACAAACCCACGAACACAAACCCACGAACACGCGAACACGCGAACACGCGAACACGCGAGCACAGCCACGAAGAAACACGAAATCACGGCTTCAAATCCTTCAAAGGCAAAAACTCGACCAAAAAGCCACACGAAAATTTCAAAAAAAATTTTCGAAATTCTGCCCTCAGAAAAAATCTTCGAAAAAATCAAAAGATTTTTATTAAATTTTTAATTCAGAAACTAAAAAAATCTTAGAAAGATTTTTTCGAATTAAAAATTCAATTTTGAGCAAATTGGCTCTGATACCATATTACGCAAGTAATTGGTAAATTATTTGATGTATTAACAAGAGCGAGACGCTCAATAAATAATTACAAGATTTACAAAGAGCCGGAAGGATAAGATCGGAGACGATCTTATCTCTATCTTTAATATCTTACAATATTGAGCGTAATAAATAAAATAAATAACATTATTTTGTATTTTTTAAGATTACCTCGTTTTCCATGCCTCGAAATTCGTGTTGTCAAAATTTTCTGGGTATTCTTCCATCCTTTTGGGTTTTTGTTTATCTTTTCTGGGTTTTCAATAAAACCTCAAGATCCGCGTTCGGATTTCTGAATTTTTGTTTTCTTTGCATTATCTTGCCTTCACCTGTTTGACCGTGAGGTACGTGATGGCATCTCTCACGAACATGATGCTCGAAAGCAGCCAGAAGTTCAATGGGAAGAATTACAACACTTGGAAGCAGCGTATGTTGACGATCTTTGAATATCGTTGTCTCGATCAAGTCGTCTTGGGGCACTCACCTCGACCCACTGTAGCGGGAAAAGATCAGGATAAATGGGATGAACGCAACCGGGAAGCCGTACTGCTCATCAAGCTTTCCGTCACTGACGATCAACTGCCGCAAGTGCCGTCAGGAAAAACAGTTGTTGAGGTATGGACAACTCTGAAGGATCTCCATGAAACGTCAGATAAGAGTCGTGCGTTTTTTCTTAAGAACATGCTTTTTTCAATAATGATGGACGAGAAACACACTACTCTTCAAGAGCATCTGACAAAGATCAAAGAGATTCGAGACCAGCTGGAAGCTATTGGACGAAAGATGGAGGAAGAGGACATGGTCGTCATTACTCTTAAGAGTTTGCCGAAGTCTTACGAGCATTTCATTGAGATGCTCAATATTACTTCAACAAATGTTGACTTGAAGTTTCCAGACTTGTGTAACAAGCTTCTACAACAGGATCGTTGGAGACAGCAGTTTGGAAGCAGTGCCAGTTCGTCCTCTACAGAACAGGCGTTCTCAGCCAAATCTTCTGCTAAGAACAAAGGGAAGCCTCAATCTTCTCAGCCGAAAGGCTCTGATTCTTCTCAGGACAGCAAGAAGAAGAAGAACGTTCAGTGCAATTATTGTCACAAATATGGTCACATTAAGGCTGATTGTCGCACTCGGTTGGCTTCTGAACAAAAGAAGCAGGGAGGATCTCAACAGAAGGCACATGTCGCCGAGCACACTGAGCAGAAAGAGTCTGCATTCTATGCGTTTATGGCCAAGAGAACTGCAGATCCGGTACATTCTTCTGCCTGGTATATCGATTCAGGGGCTTCACGACATTTTACTCATCGTCGGGATTGGTTCACCAAATTTGAACCCTTCTCAGATTCTGTCATTTTCGGAGGAGGTGAAGAGTACACAGTTGCTGGTAAGGGCACTGTCCAGATTCACTCAGGAGGAAGAAATTTGCTCTTTCTCGATGTCTACTATGTTCCAGGCATGGAACATAATCTCCTCTCCGTCAGTCAGATCATGCGGCATTCTCCCCAGTTAGATGTTGTTTTCAGTTCGTCCACCTGCAGCATCGTTGATCGGGAGACTCGTACTACAATTGCTATGGGACTTGAGGATCATGGTTTGTATTGACTTGCTGATTCCGGTGATTCTCAGGAGCACGCTCTTGCAGCCCGAAGTACAACCATCAACAAACTTTGGCATCAGCGTTATGGGCACTTGAATGTCCACTACCTCTCTCAGTTATCTCGGGAGGGTCTTATTGCTGGTCTACCTGAGATCCAAACTAAAAATCATGGAGTTTGTGGAGCCTGTCAAGTTGGCAAGCAGCATCGGACACCGTTCTCGGATGGTGATTCTTGGTGAGCCTCCAAGGTACTTCAACTGGTTCACACTGATGTATGTGGGCCAATGAATACTCCATACTCCTTCTGTTATTGAGTCCAGGTACTTTTTATTATTTGTTGATGATTTTAGGTAAAAGGAAATGTGGGTGTATTTTTTTTGAAACATAAATCAGATGTGTTCGTACATTTCAGCGATTATAAGGCCTTAGTTGAGAAGGAATCCGGTTCTCTGACATTACTCTAGGTGTTCGGATAATGGGGGGGAGTTTTGTTGGTGACTTATCTTCTTTTGTCTTTACGGCATTAAAGCATACACCTACACCCTCAATGAGAATGGTGTCGTTGAGCGAGGAATCAGCACCATTACGAAATATTTCGTTCTATGCTTCGATGCAATGTACCCACAAAATGCTTGGGTTGAAGCGGTCTATGCAGTCTACCTCTGAATGGAGTCACCTACGGGCCGTTAAAGAAGATGACTCTGAAGAAGCACAGTGGGTGCCATGAAGCCCTAAGGTGGAGCCATTTAGAAGTCGTTCTACGCTCATGTATGGATTCGGATACTAAAGCGTGCCAAAGTTGGACTCCAAGAGCGGAGACACTTGTTTTGCAGCTCTGGCTGACAATCCACAAAGCCCTATGAGGGTTGGTTGGCGGTGGAGGCGAATTAGATCTCATATTCAACCGTGATGTTGTGATTGATGAGACTACTGGTCCATTTGTTCCTACCACCAGTCCTGCGGATCAGCCTATGAAGGTTCCTGATGAGGGTGTTCGTCTTCCTCTTGGTTCCCATGATGGGAGGGCTTCAGAGCATTCTGACTCTGAAGATGAGGAGTCTACTGATCATGATATAGCACCACCTAATTTTCCTCAGGACTCACATCCAGATGACCTTGTTCCAGACATCCCAGGCGATGCTGTTACTCCTATTCCAGATGTTGGTACTTCTACTCGTCGGCCTAAGTGGTGGGCCAAAACAATTGGCGATCTTCATGATGATGAACTCATTGAGGGCCGATCAACTCGTAGCAAGAGCAAGCAGCAGTCCACAGTCAACTTCGCTCTTATGGCCAACATCCACAGCATCTACGAGCCTCATACATATTCAGAGGCTAAAGGAATTCCAGAGTGGGAACAGGCTATGCAGACAGAATATCATAGTCTTCTGAAGAATCACACCTGGGTTCTTTCTGATCTTCCTCCTGGGAAGAAACCTATCAGCTGCAAATGGGTTTACAAGGTCAAGTATCATGCAGATGGTACTTTGGATAAGTACAAAGCCAGATTAGTTGCTCGGGGATTCACACAGCGGGAGGGCATTGACTATGAGGAGACCTTCGCTCCTACTGCCAAGATGAGCACCATTCGTCTTCTTCTCCCTATTGCAGCCCAATTTGGTTGGACAGTTCATCAGATGGACGTCAAGAGTGCCTTCCTCAACAGTGATTTGCAGGAAGAAGTCTACATGACGCAGCCTCCTGGTTTCAAGGTTGCCGGCAAAGAACATCAAGTGTGTAGATTCGTGAAAGCGCTCTATGGACTGAAACAAGCTCCCCGTGCATGGTATTTCAAGATTGATCAGTACTTGGTTGATCATGGTTTTCAGCGCAGCCCTTCTGACAGTAATCTGTATGTCAAACACTCTGGTGATGATATTCTATTTCTTGTTGTCTATGTTGATGATTTGATCATTACTGGCAGTTCAGCACATTTGATTGCAGCAATCAAACAGGATTTGTGTCAGACTTTTGACATGACAGATTTGGGGCTTCTCCATTATTGTTTGGGTATTGAAGTTTGGCAAACCGATGGTAGCATCTTCATCTCTCAGTCAAAATATGCCAGAAGTTTGCTTGACAAATTCCGGATGCAAGATTGCAAACCTGCTTCCACACCCATGGAGAAGGGGCTGAAGTTGTCAGCCAACTCTGATTCACCTCCGGTCGATGAAACGACCTTTAGGCAACTAGTGGGTAGTCTCATCTACCTCGTTGCCACTAGACCAGACATCAGTTTTGCAGTGAGCTACATTTCTCGCTTCATGACAGCTCCAAAAGCTGATCATTGGATTGCAGCGAAGCGAGTGCTGAGATATGTTAAGGGCACTTCCGACTATGGCATTCTGTATGGCGGTCACAAAGATCAAAGCTGATTGAAGTTACCGCAGGACTTCAGTTAAGGCGGGTTCGATGGATGTGAAAATCCCACTTACGGGTATGTCTTCGGTTTGGGTACATGTCTTTGTAACATGGACCAACAAGGAATAGCGAGGCGATAGCTCTTTCCTCAGCAGTGAATATCGAGGAAACGATTAAGCGACATGTGAAGGCGGTTTGGCTTATTAGGATGCTCTAACATTTCGTGTCCTAAGCCGGAGTCCTTCTCCCCTCTACACTAATAACCAAGGGGTGCTCAAACTGGCCAAAAATTCAGTCTTCCATGAACGTACCAAGCATGTTGAGCTTCATTGTCACTACATTCGCCAACTGCTAGAAGACGGATCGATTCATTTCGCGATATGTTCAACGATGGATCGGGCTGCGGACGATTCTCCTGAAGTCCCTACGAGCGGGATAAATTTGTAAAATTCAGGGGGCAACTTGGTGTTGTTGACAGATTGACCATTAAGGGAGGGTGTTAGAATAAATTATATTCTTATATTTATTTAATGGTCAATGTTGTTTAGTCTTTTTTGTTGTTACTGTTTGTAGAAACCCCTGTTCTCGCTGATTCTGAAAACTGACTGCTTTGATTGTTTTTTTCTCGTTTTTGCGTTTTTGAAAGAAAATGCTGAATAAATTTATATAAAATAATGCAACACCGGAAATGATAGAATCTATTGAAAATATTGATGCCAGACTATTTATTAATCTTCTGAAATGATTACAGATAAGATCCAATAACATGCAACTAAAAAGGCAACGGTATTTTGATGAAAACCTGATTATTGCAGCAAGCTGAAAGAAAACTCTGTGAACGTTCTGTGATAACTTCTGAATGAAGATATCTCTCTGAATGCAATGCGTCGGTGATATTTCTGACCTCTGACGCAACGAAGATGGCTGGATTTCTCAATGCACGTAGACAAGCTGAGAGCCAGCAATGGTTCCAGGGCATTAAAAATCAATTTCATAACATAATGAGCTCAAATCCCAATGGAAACCCTTATATCTCCTCAAAGGTTGAATTTTCTCAATTGGGTTTTTATTTAAATAAATTCGAACTTTTCTTTTTTAATTTTTCAATAGTTTTCGAAAGCACTTTTAATTATAAAATATAATTAAAAGTGGCCCCTTCAATGATGGGCGACCCCTTTAGCAAAAATCACGTAAGTTATAATAAAATATTATAACTTTATATTATAATGCTCCAGTAATTAATATTTAATTAAATCAATTAAATATTAATATCTCCTTCAATATTAACCCGATGCTCGAGCCGTCTGAAGCTGACGAACAATGAAGTGATTTTGAACATAATCCATCCATACTGCTAAAAAATAGCAGGGGTCCCACGCTGACTGCCAATAACTGCTAAAAATAGCAATCCGAGCAAATAGTGTCCGAACGAGCCCAAACGAAAGCCAACTGATAACAATCTGACAACTGAAGCCAAGCCAAGCTCCATCAAGACCCTTCTATCCATCCTATCGCCTCTACCAGGGTCGTGATACAAATCCATCGAATCCCTCGAGCAGCCGTGAAAAAATGGGGGATACATTAAGGTCAGCTTCTCCCTCAAATTGCTTGTCCCCAAGCAATCTCTACTGCAAAGAAACTCAACTCCTCGGAAGGCCCAAAATAAGAACTGTGAAATGTCCCACACATCTCTAACTGTCTCCTGTAGCATCAACAAAAACACAACTGCGCAAGCTATCCCTGGATCCCAAACCCATAGTGAAAGTCTGTCGTGTCTGTCATCCTCAGGCTGCCACTGCGCTCTACTGCCTCCAACTTCACCATGTTGTGAGTGGTGAAGTAACCCAATGGGACCCATCCAATACTCAGTGCCAAAACTGTCACCACCTGGATCCCAATACAATCTGAATTCACATCCATCTGTCATGCGGAGATAAGAACTTCTAGAAGCATCTGCTACACTGAATCTCTCCCTGTCCTCTGCTAAACCCTCATGAATGTGATAACTGACCAAGCCATCATGCCAACTGACACCGTAGTCATCCTGTAACCATGTACCCATAAGAAAACCTTGTGACATAGAAGTAGCAAACCCAGTTGGATACATATCGGCATGATGTAAAACTGATAACTGTCCCTGCAAGTGATCCCCCGCAAACAGCTGAATCGGACGCTTGCAGCCTCTAATCCCATCTTCTGAAGACGGTGAATACCCATCCCACAACGGATGGTATAACTCCTGGGCCAATCCACACCGATGCATCATCAAATCCTCCGTGTGTGGACCAAAGGAGAAGTGATAAACACTCCTCACGATGCAATCAAGATAAAATGCTCCCACCTCTGTCAATGGCTGTCCATCATAGTCCTGGGGAAACAAATTAGCATAAGTACAAATCTCCATACTGGATGATGCCCCACATATCTCTTGTGACGACAATGAAGTAGTGACGTGATCTGTCACACAACTCTCGGAAAAATCAACTATCTCATCACAAGAGCTCTCAACCAAAACACTCATCCCAGCTGAATTGACTGCACCAATATCTATGATAGATGTAACCACATCCTCACTACAACTCGTGGATATAAGATCCTCATCAACTGCCTCTGTATATAACTGTACCGTATCTGCAGCTGGTGGAGACTGTGCCAACCTCAACTCCACGGTCAACTCCTCCAACCGTGACTGTGACTCTTGAAGGGCCAACTGAGCACTCTCCAACGAGTCCATAGTCACCTCAAGCTCATGAGTGAGCTCATCAACCTGCTCCTCCTTCCTCTGCAATGCATCATAACAAATGCAATCCCACTCGAGAAGAAAATCCCTGTCTGCCAGTAGTTTTAGGTAATTTTGTTTCATCATTCCAATTGCTTCTCGGAGTGCGTGTATCTCTGCAAGGGAAAAACCACTATCACCGTGCTCATCTGTCAAAGGAGTACTCCAACCATACGTAGCCAACATCTGACGAGCAACATCAAAATGCTCAATGGTTGTGGCAATCATATTGTCATTCACTTTTAGTTGCCCAACCAAATGATGAGGACTCTGTAGCTTATGTCCCTCATACAAGTTTTCCGGTTCACAATATGCACTATGATATGAGGCTGATTCGTCATCACTCACTAAATGATAAGCGGCATCATGTGTGCTTTCATCCATGCACACCTCAACATCTAAGGTACTGATGCTATGTACCTCGAAAGATGGCTCAACTGATAAGGTAGAAGTTGCTGGTATGACAGTATCTTCACACACTTCCACTCCCAAAGTTACTACATCACTTTCCAACTCACAATCCTGGGATTCCATGTCAACATGTGAACCTTCTGACTTATTTTCTAAAGTCTGATATGGAAAATCAGACTCACCATAACATGAATCGTCAACATACAATGCGTCATTAGTACCCAATTCCTGAGTACTTTCATGCGACAATTCAATAGGATCATTTTGCACAGGTGAAGTCATTGCTGTCTCAAGCTGATGCAAACTTTTTCTGCTGCTGTTATGTAAATCAGAATTGTTAACAATGCTGGTTACACTTTCTGGAATGTTGTGAGCATCATTCTGTGGCTCCACCATACTATTTTCTTGATATAAGATTTCCTTATCAATCACTGTTTCATTTTCAACCCCGTGTCCACCTGTAGGTTGAAGATCATGATCTGCTAACTTATCACATTTTAAACCAAACTCATCATAGAGACTTTTGGACACTTCACCAAGTCTCTCATTTTTGTTTCGTGATGAGGTTCGTCTAGAAAGGGAATCCTCATACCACTGCAAACTATGAGTTAATCTTCGTTGTGATAGTTTAAGTTTCCACTGGATATCATTCAAAATGCTCTCAACACTTGGCTGTTCACATTTCTTTGATTTTCTTCTTTGCTTGTTATAATCTGTTCGATGCTCCATATATTGTTCGAAGTCTAGACGCTCTTTGACCTTATCTGAAAGTGCTATATATTCTTCATAAGCAACCATTATCTCATCAACAAATTTAAAAGCCATAATTTCTGGATTTTCTGATTTTGGGAACTCTGGAATTTCATCAAACAGTTGTCCTTCAATCTCTTGACTGTTTTGGTTTGTATTTTGCTTGTAATTTCTCTTTCTAGTTTGACAGTTTCACTTGTCAAACTAATTTCAAGATTGATCTGACGTAAATTCTCTACTTTCAGCAACTGGACATTTCGTTAAACACTTTGTTGGCCAAGTAACTATCTACTGATTATTGTTTCGTTGGTGATTTCAATGCATAAGATGACTCCGGTTGCAATCTTTTCAATGCATAAGATGACTCCGGTTGCAATCTTCCAGTGACTGATATAGGTGCCAATGCAAGTATTTACTGCTTTCAATCCAAAATGATGACTAAAGTGTACCTTCAACAAATGGGTATTTGTGCAAACATCTGGCATGCAACTTGCATGACTGAACTGAATTTGATTATGAAACTTTGGCACAACAATTATATCCAACTTCAAATATAGCTAACATACCAATAATCATGCCAAAAAATAGCAACAATACAATGAAGTCTTGTCTAAAATACAATTATACTGAATATCGGTTACAGCAGATTGCTCTCAAGAGAGACGAATTTCAATAAATCATTGTCAACAACCCTGGCAACATCTGACCTGCTGTTGGGAGGAAACCTGGGCAAAGACTTCAAAACTCAGACGTCTTCTACAGAAACCGAATTCTTCAGTTGCTCAATTTTCTTGTCTTATTTGCCCTTAGAAGTGACGGCAGAGTATGTCTATCTTCAAGGAGGCCCCGATTAATAATGTTGGTTGGAACCTTTAAATCATCAGAACCCGTCTAGCCTTTTTAAAATGATATATCTTTCCTTAAAATCCCAACAATCATCTCTTTGTCTGTATCTGCCGGCGCTAACTTTATTTTTGTTTCTTTAGAAAATATATTCCAAATCGTGATTTTACCGACTGCTTAGCTGGTGTAGAATGTTCACGTCTCACTCCAATGGATAGCGCTGGGATATAAAAGTCGTGCCTTATGAAGAGGGACGAATTCAATAGTTTGGAATTTGACCGATAAGATTATTTATGATGTCCCGTTACCTTTTTGTCTTGTCTGTAGCGGCAGCTGAAAAAACAAGCAGGTCCCGATACTGGTATATGTCGGCTTTTAAAACATGATTCCCGAAATATCTGATGTCTTCAGGAATATTAAAACTCTCCCTGGCGGCAGAGATAAAGATTTATATTCGCTTGCTTCTCTCAAGCTGGTCCCGACTGCTCTCAAAGACGCGATTATTCTTTTTGTCCTATCTACTACTGACAATTTTTTTCTTATTCTCCAGCAATGAATAAGACAAGCCTCCACTGTCTTTATCTAAGCGGCTCCCATATAAGCAATTCCCGACTTATTACGTAGCCTCTACAATATGCGATTTCAATATAATGCGGCTCTTTAAAATAATAAACCGATGTGTCGATGTTCAATATCGAACTTCTGAAAGCCACGATTTGTCTCTATCGGCTTCTTCAAAAATTCCAACACCCATTTTGTCAGTAGCGGCAGACTATTGTTTTGTCTTCATCTGCGTTTAAAATTTATTTGATTGATGATCTGGGACAAAATTTCTTACTTACACAAACTATCGGCTCCCTTCAATAATTTGATTGACTATTAAATATTACTTATTCCTGCAAATATTTAAATCATTCCTCTAGTCGTACCAAACAAACCCAATACTTTAAATTCTGACTGGTAATTCTCTGCAATTGATAAACTTTTCAAACCCTAAATTCTCAGAATCTTCTTTGTATCTGTAAATCCATAATATTCTGAAATTTTTTCTCTCTGCTCATGAAATTTATTTCCCACACAGGATGGTAGGATTTAGGCTCTGATACCACTGTAGAAACCCCTGTTCTCGCTGATTCTTAAAACTGACTGCTTTGATTGTTTTTTTCTCGTTTTTGCGTTTTTGAAAGAAAATGCTGAATAAATTTATATAAAATAATGCAACACCGGAAATGATAGAATCTATTGAAAATATTGATGCCAGACTATTTATTAATCTTCTGAAATGATTACAGATAAGATCCAATAACATGCAACTAAAAAGGCAACGGTATTTTGATGAAAACCTGATTATTGCAGCAAGCTGAAAGAAAACTCTGTGAACGTTCTGTGATAACTTCTGAATGAAGATATCTCTCTGAATGCAATAGATCAGCTGATATTTCACAGCCTTTGAATTGCAACACTAAAGATGGCTCGTTCTCCAATGCCTGTAGACAACTGAAACCCTTGGCTTCGTTCTCCGGAAGAAGACTTGATCAAAAATCAATTTCATAACATAATGAGCTCAAATCCCAATGAAACCCTTATATCTCCTCAAGAGTTCGAATTTTCTCAATTAGGTTTTATTTAAATAAATTCGAACTTTTCTTTTTAATTTTTCAATAGTTTTCGAAAGCACTTTTAATTATAAAATATAATTAAAAGTGGCCCCTTCAATAATGGGCGACCCCTTTAGCAAAAATCACTTAAGTCATAATAAAATATTATAACTTTATATTATAATGCTCCAGTAATTAATATTTAATTAAATCAATTAAATATTAATATATCCTTCAATATTAACCCGATGCTCGAGCCGTCTAAAGCTGACGAACAATGAAGTGATTCTGAACATAATCCATCCATACTGCTAAAAATAGCAGGGGTCCCACGCTGACTGCCAATAACTGCTAAAAATAGCAATCTGAGCAAATAGTGTCCGAACGAGCCCAAACGAAAGCCAACTGATAACAATCTGACAACTGAAGCCAAGCCAAGCTCCATCAAGACCCTCTATCCATCCTATCAACCTATGAGGGTCGCATAATAGGCTAAATCCATCGAACTCTGATGCTCGCAAAAATGGGGACATTACACTGTTTCTACAGTAACTTGCTGTTAGGTAGATATATTTAATATCTACAGTGCTTTTATGCACTTATATATAATGTAACTTTTTAATGTTAATGTCAAGTAACTTTACCATTTACAATGGTGCCATTGGCACTACTTGTGATTCATCTAGTCTTCCTACTTCATCTAATGTCAATGTTGACATTGATATGGATGATTTAGAGAATCCATTTGATGATTAAAACTTTAAAAGTGTTGTAATATTGAACTTGAAGTTTGAACAATGAATATTTATCATGCATGTTTTAAATGACATTTAAGTTTATGGTGGTTTTGTTGTTTATATGATGTTATGTGATATTCTAATCCTAATTCATGCTTCTAGGCTGCATATATATATATATATATATATTTATTTTTTTTTACATGTTTTTGTAATTTGTACTAACGAACCCAAGACGAACCGAACCCACCCCCCAAAAAATTTTGCCGAACCGGCGAACCCAAACCCAAACCCGAACCCGAACCCGAACCGGTTACTTAGTTGTATGACTCTTAAATCAATATTGTTAGCTAGTCTTTGTAACTACACAACTTCTTTCCAAGCATTTGTTGCTGCCATGTACTTTGCTTTAGTAGTGGACAATGCAACTATCTATTGTTGCTTACTCATCCAACTCACTACTGCTCCAAATCAAGTAAAGACATAACCACTTGTTGATCTTTGGTTATCCAAATCTCTAGCCCAATTAGAATCCACAAACCCTTGTATATTCAACACTTTGCCCACATCATTAGTGTTATGATAACATAAATAGTAATTTAGAGTTCCTTTCAAGTACTGGAATGCTCTTTTCACTTGTGTCAAATTCTCTTTCTTAGGAGTTGACATGAATCTACTTAGAACTCCCACTACTTGGGAATGTTTGGCCTTGTATAGACCATTTCATACATAAGGTTGCCTACTACACTCACATAAGGAACATTGCTAATGTCCTCCAAAGCCTCCATAGACTTGGGACATTGTTCCAAACTCAATTTAGTGCCTATTGGTAAAGGAATACTTATAATAGGATTGTTGTCATGCATGATGAACCATTGTAGAATAGCCTCAAGATACTTCTCTAGTTTAACTACAACTTCTTGTTAGCTTTGTCTCTATGGATCTCCATATCAAGTTTGTATGTTGTAGCACCTAGATCTTTCATCTCAAAACTACTAGCCAATCATCAACAAATAAAACAATGATTAAAACTTGATTGCCAACCTACTTATATACACAGTGATTAGCTTCATTCCTTGCAAAACTCAATTTAACACATGAATCAAATTTTTGACATCACATACATGGTGACTGCTTCTATCCATGCATAAGATCTTTTTAGTTTACAAACCAGATTTTCTTTATCCCTTATCATAAATTCTTCAGGTTGAACCATATAGTTTTGAGCCTCTAAATCTCAATACGAGAATGTTATCTTGACATCCATTTGCTTCACTTCAAAATCAATAGCTACAAGCCTACAACTATAAACAACATCCTAATGGGATTCAACTTAGCTGTGATGTCCCCATCCTAGTCAGCGCAGCTGGTCATGTGGTTAGCCTATTATTTCGATCCTCGTAGGCTGACAGATGTTTGCAGAGGAACATCTGAGGCAGTTACTCAGTGTTCTGTAGCTTCAGTGTTGCAGTTGTTTCAGGTTGGGCCTTCGCAGAATCATTCAGAGTGGTTTTTCAGAGACTTACTATTTTTAGAAAGTCGGACTGGCGGAAGCTGCTATTTTGGGCAGGGCACCTGGTTCAGCTGTTTAGCTTAGAGCCGACCCAGTTCATCAGTTTGATAGTCAGACGGAGAAATTATGGAGTATTTAATGGTTTAATGAATAATTAATACTTTTGACTTTATATTAAAGTCACTTTATTAATTATTTAAATATTTAATTAAAAGGGCGTATTATAAAGTATTTATTATACTTTATAATAAAGTGAGTTATTTGATATAATGAATATTTATTATTCATTAATGAGGCGCCAATTAATTATTATTATTTCTCCTAAGTCTTAAGAGCGAATTTAATCATTTAAATTAAATGATTATTAAAAGAGTCATTGGGTCGAATTTTTCAAGGAAGCTATATATTCACAGGAAAGAGACAAATCAAACTCTTATGATTTGATTATTCAATTTGTCTTCTATTTTGCTTTGAGCATTGGAGTTTGCAAAACCTAGGGTTTCAGCAGACGAATCGATTTTGGAGAACGATACCTCTTCAAAATTTCGCATACTGAGACTGTGCAATACCAGTTGAAGATTGTCTACTTGGTAGCTTCATTCAGAAGTTGCAGTTGATCATATTTAATCGATTTCAGGAAGGAGATCCAGAGTTATTTCACCAGTTAACAGGGGCGACCAATCAGAGATTACTTTCACAGAGATCTGGCATCTTTTATTTGGGCCGTACTATATTCTTTGTTGCTGCTGCTGTACAGGCCGTACAAATCTGTACCTTCAAGGCCGTACCTCTCTTTCAGGAAGAAACGCCTTCACCTTTCAGTCTCTGGCAGAGGGTTTCAGTGCGCCTTGGATATCTGGAGTCTTTGCAACGCTTTCAAAGCCCAGAGTGTCATTTATTCATTCAGCCGTACCATTCTATTTGTATTCTGGCGCCTGCAAGAAGAAATCAAGTTCCTTCGTAATAAATTAGTATTTCATTCATTTGTTAATTTTTGTTATTGTAAATGCTCTGGAAATGCAATAAAATGATGCGCCTATGACTTCTGAGCAAGATCTACGCCTATTTCATGTTCTATGATTTATTTTGAATTTTTAAGCAATACTAGAGTAAATCACAGCTCCTTGTATTTTCTCAAAAAACTTATCAAAAACACAAAAAAACAGAAAACTTGCAAAAATCAATATTCACAGTTGGGGTTTCGGGGTTGAGAATCACCTGGATTCTTACAGTGGTATCATAGCACAGATTTCCTGCCATCCTGTGCTTTTTCAGTTTATAGAGTACTTTTTGGCTGCTTTTTCATGAGTAAGAACATCATTCAGTATACCAAGGGTGTAGGAACAGGTAGAGCCGAGGATTGGACAGGTCCACCTATTCCTGAAGGTGAGACAGTGTCGGGACTACTTGGTATTCACAGATCTAGCTCCAACAGTAGCGAGAATAGTGTTGCAACCCTAATGGCAGACCGTGAGATTCCTACAGAGACACTTAGGGATTCAGGGAAGGCACATGCAGAGGGCGACATTACTGATGAGGAGTTCAGACGCAGGCATGATAACATGATGGACATGATGTCCCAAATTTGATGGGCACCTATTAGGCAAGATATAATTTCATCAGCAGCCACATTATATACGATTGATGGGGACGAAAGCAGGACTGCAAGCGCTAGCTGGATCACCTTCGCATCGCATTCACGAAATTGGCCACCGACGAGTTAGGAGCCGTGAGGGCCCTGACAGCCTACATTCTTACCTAGAGAGACTCCACCTCCAACTCCGGGGGCAGAGCAGCAGGGGCAGTATCAGGAGTTTCAGCCACATAATGGCATGTCAGTAGCAGATGTGACGAGGTTTCATGGTGAGTACCTATCATTGGCACCTGAGATCAGGCAGGCATTATCGTTTCATGAGTTTATGGATGTTCATAAACCTAGAGGAGGAGGCAGATTTGACCGTAGACCCCCTCAGCATCAGCAGCCACAGCCACAGGTGAACAGGGACTTGCAGTATGCAGTTAGCAAGATCACCTTGCCATACTTCGATGGGTCTGACAAGACGTCAGCGAGGTCTTGGGTCCAGAAATTGGACAACTATCTATCATTGAGGCCTATGCAGGAGGACGAGGCCATTAAGTTTGCTACTTTGCATCTTGATGGAATAGCGCATGATTGGTGGCATCACGGCATGTATACACTTGGCCATCATGTAGTCAATACTTACTAGGAGTTCACCGGCAGGCTCATAGAGCGCTTTGATAAGAAGGATCCGAAACTTTACTTCAGAGAGTTAGCTCAGCTCAGGCAGACAGGTAGTTTGGATTCTTATATTGGTGAGTTTCAAAGAGTTGCAGTCATGGTGACTGGTATTTCAGAACGGAGACTCATTATACTCTTCGTTGAGGGTTTGACAGAACCTATGAGAGGTTGGGTAAAGGATTTTGACCCTCCTACCCTTCAGGAGGCCATGAGGAAGGCGCGAAACATGGAGCTTGCAGCACCTCGCAGCAAGTTCAACTCAGGTTCGACACCCTACACGAGGCCTAATAGGCCTTTCGACAGAAATAAACCCTTTGACAGAAGGAAGGATCAACCGGATCCTAAAGAGACAGAATGCACCACCCTTCACAGAGAAACATCAATGACTTGCGAAAGAAAAAGTTGTGTTTCTGGTGCAAGGCACCCTACGATGAAAAACATGTATGCCCACTTCGTCCTAAGGTCAAAAATAATCAGATGGAATGGTTTTATGAGGGCGAGGAGCAATCTGATCTATCAGACCAACAAGCTGATTCCGAGCATTCAGATGATGACAGGTTCGAAAATGAGGGTGAACACGAAGGTGGAAGGAAGCTACAGGAAGCCCATTTGACTAGCCTTCAGAGAGATGGGTCGTTTAGACTTCGCGGGCTCCTAGCAGGTCAGAAGGTGATCACTTTATGGGATACGGGTGCTACACATAATTTCATTGATGCACGATTGGTGGAGAGACGTGGCATTCAGACAGAGGCATTTGAGGGTATTCGAGTTAAGGTGGCCGATGGGTACACCCTCAGATGTGACCGAAAGATTACTGATCTTCCGATGCGACTGAACAACTATGAATTCAAGACTGAATTCTATGTTGTTAATATGGGAGATACTGATGTGGTGCTAGGGATGGCATGGTTGCACGATTTGGGTGAGTTCACACTCAATTTGCGAGACATGGAGATGAAGTTTAAGGTTGATGGGAGACCTCATGTCATCAAGGCTATTCGAGACAGTAATCTGAGGATGGTTTCATTCAGGCGGATGGAGAGACTCATTCGTCATGATATGGTTGACTGGGCAGCTGAGTGCATGTTGATGCCAGCCTAGCAGGAGCAGCAGAAGGGTGAGTACCACCCCGACATTCAGATATTGAGGACTAAACACTCCAAAGTGTTTAGCGACATTCCACCTGGTAGACCTCCAGATAGAGGCACGGAGCATATCATTGAGTTGGAGGAGGGCGCAAAGCCCGTTATGATCACACCCTACAGGCATCCGAAACGACTCGAGGATGAGATAGAGAAGACCATCAATGAGTTGTTAGCTATGGGACACATTAGACCTAGCAAATCACCTTTTGCTTCATTGGTTGTATTGGTGAAGAAGGACGGGTCACTTCGGATGTGTATAGACTACCGCCAGCTAAACAAGAGGATCACCCATTAAGAACAAAAATTCGACACCGCCAGCATCGATGAGTCACTGATGAGTTGCACTCTTCGAGCTGGCCCTCTTTACTTAAGATTGATTCGGCGATCGTGGTACGCACTGTATCTCTACGAGGGAGCATGATTGAGAAAAACCGCCTTCGTGCCACAAGGCCACTTCGAAGTTCTCGTTATGCCGCTCGGGTCTAACTAATGCACTTTGCCACCTTCAGCTACCATGAATGTGGTTTTCAGCTCACCGCTTTTAGATCGGTATTGGTCTTCTTCAACGACATTCTGGTATATAGCAGGTCATGGGAGGAGCATTTAGCTCACTTAGACGCAGTTTTGGGTATCTTGGCTGATGAGTCTTTCTATGCCAAGGAATCTAAGTGTGAGCTAGGTATGGAGGAGTTGTATCTGTGGCACATCATCGAAAGGAGGAGTATGGAATTGGTGAAGGTCCGAACATAGCTGAGTGGCTACGGTGACTCGAACCTTACGCAGCCCAGAGGGCTTCACCGCTGTGCGGCTTTACGCAGATTTGCTAGTGGGTTCTCATTATCATCACACTTCTTTACCTGACTTGACAAAGAAGGGGGCTTTTACTTGGTCACCATAGGCGCAGGAGTGCTTTGACAGGTTTAAGGTGATCATGACTTCATGTCTAGTGCTAGCATTGCCTGACTTTACGAAGTCATTTGATTTATTCCGTGATGCTTCAGGAGAGGGCATTGGTGCCGTTTTGATGCAAAAGAGTTTTACATCCTATTGCTTCGAGGAGCGTAGTGTTTAGGGTCCCGAGAGGTTCTACAAATTTTACTTATTAGCGAGATGTTAGCCATTATATGCTTTGGCTAAGTTCCAAAATGGCTTTGCAGGCAGAAAAATTCAAGAGTCTGTGACGACCATAATGTACCGGAATACTTGACAAATGGTGACCAATGAGAGGCAGCAGAAATGGGTCAGCAAACTGCAGTCATATGACTTTGACATCACTTTCATTAAGGGGAAGCAGAATGTTGTAGCTGAAGCCTTGTCTCGTAGACCTCAGTTGAATGCCATGGCACAGATCACAGAGGATTGGAGGCATCAGATTATCGCAGAGTATGCTAAGAACCCATGGGCTTCTAGCATTGTTGACAGGACAGAGCAGGATGATAGGTACACTATTGTAGATGACTTGATCATTTACAAGGGGCGGATTTGGTTGGTTCCTGACTTTGAGGTGAGGGTTACAGTTTTGAGAGCCTTTCATGATCTCCCTATGGCGGGCCATCCCGGGTACTACAAGACGTATAAATTGGTTCGGGAACGGTTTATTTGGAAAGGGCTGAAAACTGATGTGTTACAGTATGTTCGAGAGTGTTCTGTTTGCCAGCAGAACAAGCAGGAACACACATACCCTGTTGGATTGCTCCAGCCACTTCCGATACCTGATAGGAAGTGGGAGTGTTTATCGATGGACTTTATCATGGGTTTGCCGAAAGCCCAAGGTAAAGATTGTATCTACGTAGTGGTTGATCGGTTGACTAAATATGCACACTTCTTCCCGATTACTACTACTTTCACAGCATCGCAGACTGCAGAGTTGTTCTTCAAAGAGGTATTCCGATTGCATGGGTTGCCTCGGACGATAGTCGGCGATAGAGACAGTCGGTTCATGAGCAACTTTTGGCAGGAGTTGTTCAGGCTCTGTGGGACCGAACTGACACCGAGTACCACCTACCATCCGCAGACAGATGGGCAGACAGAGATTGTCAATAAGTGGGTGGAAGGTTACTTGCGTAATTACATAGCTGGACAGCAGAGAGCGTGGGTGAGCTGGATCTATCTATGCGAGTATTGTTATAACTCGACTCACCACATGACGATACAAATGACACCCTTCATGGCTTTGTATGGGTATGAGGCGCCCAACCTTTTGGACTTGATATTGAGCGATAGTAGAGTACCGAGCGCAGGGGATATGATATAGAGTCAACAGGACATTTTGAGGTCTCTCAGAGACAATATCCAGCGGGCACAGAATCAACAGAAGCAGTATGCTATAGAAACCCTAGTTTCCCCTGATTCCGATTCTGACTGCGTTTTGGTTTGTTTTTGCAATATTTGATTTTTTTTGACGTTTTTGAGGTTTTGAACAATAAATGAAGAATGCGATTTTTGCTTGGAAAAAAGGTAATAAATTTAAATAAAATAAATTATCACTTGAAACTACAGAAGCAATAGCGAATAAGGAAGCCAGGCTATTTTTTAATCTCCAGTAATGATTACAAAGAAGATCTACTGACATGCAAATAGAAAAGTGATGACTTTTAATGAAAACCTGGAGATTTCAGCTTGCTGGTAAATAACTTGAACTGGTACGGCTGACATGCAAATCCACTTCTCCCTCTGTCTGCAGATGCAAAGTGATGCCTGGACTGTGGGCGCCTTGACTGGTGAAGACAGAAGTCAAATATGAAAGGCGTTTTGCTTCCCTTTGAAAATACGCCCCTTTATGGA
>VDFB02219751.1:0-14567 GCA_007258455.2 Sequoia sempervirens
GGACTTTGTAGGGTGTGCTCCACTCCCTTGCATCTGATTTCCTATAATGTCCACATCATGGATGTCATAATCAGAAGTGTCCAAGGGATGCTCAGTGGGTTGTACAAGAGGACCCAAGCATATATGGTGGCACATAGTGCAAGTATGTGGCACACAAATATGTGGACCTGAGGAGGATAATGCAACAACACTTGATCCATCACTAACATCACTAGAATGTGGTTGATCTACTGCAGAAGTATGGGAAACCAAAAGACCACTCAAAGATTGAATAGCCTAAATAGTCTGTGTGGCTGCATCCTTGATAATATCTAGATGATGTAGTGGAGGTGGTAGAGGAAGGGGAGGAGGGGGAACATATGGGTGTTGGACTACTCTAACTACCCCTGGTCTATCCTAGGGCATATCTCCACCAATGCCCTGGAAGGGTTTAATTTCAAAGTAATTGACATGATGCCCTAACACAAACTCAACGTATAATTTTTTAATAAAGTAAAATGGTATATCACTATTTTTTTGGGTGGTTTATCAAAAACCATACACCAATGATCGCAAAAATTAGCTACAATGTCCTTATTTGTGCACCATTTTATAGAAATTTTTGGTTTATTAACATTAACTGGCAAACTGGTGCAAGGGTTAACAAATAAAGAGGCTATTTGGGCTTTTGTTATTTGGATATCTTTCACATCTTTGTAAGACAATCCACAGGAGTAATATTCCCTTATGGTTTCTCACCACAAAAGAAAGGCATTATGTTGGGTGAAGAGGGTTTCTATATTTTTAATTATTTCCTTCAATGTGTTTGTCATCACACAGGATATCGAGGGATGTCTTATAAACATCACAAATACCCCTCAATTGCTCCAATTTTCCACCTATTAAGTCTTCAATTGATGGGTAGGGTGGAGTGTTTGAAATTTATGCATTTTCATTCACCGATATAATACAGTTAAAGGATTCAAACTGAAGTACAATCTAATTTGAAATTACACAATATAAATGAAATTGTAAAAACTAGTTTTTTTAATAAAAATCCATAAAAACCCTACTTTTTAACAAAAATCCATAACAAACTCTAGTTTTTAATAAAAATCCATAAATAACACTAGTTTTTAATAAAAATCCATAAAAAACACTAGTTTTTAATAAAAATCCATTAAAAACTCTAGTTTTTAATAAAAATCCATAAAAAACTAGTTAAAATTATACAAAACTAATAGAAAAATCGATTAAAACAAAAAAAAACCAAAATCTTACCTTGCAAATTGGATATTAGCTCAAATCGGATATCTGATAGCCCAAACATCACTCTCACTACGCTCTCAATTGTTTAAGATGCTTGAAATGATTTTAAAAGGTCGCATATTACCTATTTATACCCGACCCAAATCAGATATTCGATTTTCAATTTGTAATTATTTCCTTGGGCATTTCTTTGGAGCAATGTACTAACACCCAAGCCAAAAAAAAGTCAACTCGAGATTTTCACATTTTTTGGTCGATGCAAAATACAACTTTTTTCACATCGCCACTTTTTGGCCCATCATGATCCTACACATACCCTTCAAATTCCTCACAGTTTAGCCACTATAGGTGCCTGAAAGTGAAGATTTAATTAGAAAAAACCAATTCAGTGTCCAATTTGGCCAAAAATTATAAACCAGTATTGTGGGATCAACCCCCATCCACCTTATATCCCACCTCCACCACCCGCTAGATCAAATGAGGCTCGCTTGCGAGCACGTATCAATGAACATGTGGCATCCATTCAAAACCAAATCAATGCTATGCAAAATGAAGCATTGATTGCACCATATGTGAGACATTTTGCATCTACGATGCAAAACACTGTTGATGCCATTAGGACTATCGATTCTGACTTAGATAGGCATCAATGAAATAGTGAGGAGATGAGATGATTTTATGCAGATTGTCTCTCAGATAAACATATTTTAAACCTAAAAAATAACAAAAGTCCATCTAGCCCCTTATTTTATCGATCCTAATACTCAACAGCCCATTCCTGCCACTAAATCTAAAATATCCATGAGGTGGTGTATACATCCACAAATGAGTGCACATTTTTTGGATCAATGGTATATGGCATTTCACAATCCACCACATGCTAATCTGGAGGTCCCATTATATTTTTTGAGGAAACTATTTGTAGAGTTTATTTTGGGGAAAAAGCCCAATTGTTTTGATTTTAAATCATTTTAGGGTGTTGGTGGTGGCATGCCACAATAGAGGTTAGGGGCAAGGGTTGATCCCCAATGCCCTGTGCATGCACAACCCATTGTTGCTCCTCTTGGTCCTACCATTCCTGCACTTGTTCATCAACGTGTGGTGGTACCGACAATAGGATCCCTCAGTATGCTCGCAAGAGACCTTAATTAGCATGCTTTTGCAATAGCGGCTAGGGAGCATAGAGACCGCGATGATGGAGTGTTCTATGGAGTTGGTCCTAGTACCACTCCATGAGTGTCAACACCACATGTATGTACTAGTTGCCATTAACTATGCTATGGACCTGATCAGGCCACACCCAGTTCAGGTGGATATGGAGATTCGGGTGGATCATCTGGTCACCTCAGTTCATTCATAGAATTTCTTACTATAGAGCATCACCCTAAGGATAGTACGACACAAGTATAAATATAAATCTACATGTTGAATTTATAATAATTTTAATGTTAACATATATATCAAAAAAATTGCAATACATTTTAACAATCAAACTATTTGGTGTACAGATGACACTAATGATGGGGCAATCATCTACATCGCGAGTACATATTTCGACACCAGTCCTAGTCGACAACCCTTATGGGGTATTTTGATTTCAATTTTTTAAATTATATATGAAATATTTTTTAACTTGACTTTTAAATTTATAATTCAATCATGAACATATGTTTTAAGTATTTATGTTGGTTTAGGGGATTCAATTGACTTCTACGTCGATTCCACCCGAGGGTTTGTCGAGCGCTCATCCACTGTTGAGCATCGCAAATCAAGGGTAGGTGCATTTATATTGTAAATTATTTAACTTACATTACTATAGTTACAATTATGAATTTTGAATTCACTATATATCAAATGTGCATGTACACTTGTAAATATTATAAGCATTGAATGTCTATATGTATGTCTAGGTTGATACGACAATGAGAATGGGCATTGGACAAACATTAGATGTTGTGGCTACTCGTGAGGCCTCTGAATTTCAAGTTGTTTAAAAAAGTTTCTACACAAAATGTGTTAACTTGAATATATATATTTTAACCTAATTCAAGTATACATGCTTTAAATTTGATCTTGTAGGATTTTTTGAGTGCGAATTTTTACCATGACTCAGTCATAGTTACACCTCTAGGAGGACATGCAGAGCAGGCTCCAAATATCATGGTAATTTAAATTTTTGATTATATTTAAAGTCAATTTCAAATTATACATTATGAATAACTTTAATTAAATTTAAAATTGAATATATATATATATGAGCTCGTACATGTTAAATTATTTTTCTTTTATAGCATGAGACACATCTTGCAGTTGAACATGTACAAGCAAGTCCTGGAGTAGAGGGTGCACAACCTCTTACGGTACAATTCAAATATGATAAATTACAAATTAAATTGAATTAAATCATTTTTAATTGTAGACTTACATCTAATTTCAACTTTCTTTCTCTTGTATATGTAGATTGATTTAGAGAATTTAGAGGTTGGTCTAGATGCACCAGAGCATCCAGAGCCAGATATGATGGTAATTTAATTTTATGATGAATTATAAATTAAATTTTCATTAAATCATTTCTAATCGTCTTACATCTGATTTCATCTTTTTCTTGTACATAGTGGTCCAAGTCATCCACGTAGTCCGCATGGTGTGAAGAGGTCTCTTGATTATAGAGATGATATGAGTTAGACATGATTTCATGGGTTATATTTGATTATTTCATGGACTGCATATTTGGTTTCTCATGGACTTAATATTTTATTTCATGGACTTTATTTCATGGGTTGTACTCTTATGGACTTAATATATATTGGTTTCATGGACTTAATATTTTGTTTCATGGACTTTATTTCATGGGTTGTACACTTATGGACCTAATACATATTGGTTTCATGGACTTAATATATTGTAAATAATGGACTTTATTATTGTTTAATTTTAAATACAAATATGAAATTAAAGTTGAAATTAATAGGACATTTCAGCATTTGTATTTTACAAATTTAGGGATCCATACATGATATATACATGATATACATTCAATAATTAGTGATAATTAGTCAATGTTCACTTATTTAATTCATGTCCTAATAGGATGTCTTAAGGGGTCCTAATACACAAGTTATCTAATAAAATAAGAAAATAAATCATAATCTACAAACTTGAAAGCAATATGTTTATATACCACAAAGGGTGAAATTTTAAGAAAAAAAAAACATAAGATTAGAGAACAAAAGCATTAATAAATTCTATAAACTAAACATAAATACCAATCAAAATGCAACGAGTTTTGCCAAAAAAATTGTTCTATAAGTATTATGTATACACCATATTTCCTAGTTCTTTTACAACATAAAATTAAAGAACAATCATACAACTTAATTATCCAAAAATAGGCTAAAGTTTTGAAATTAAATCATGTACTCCCGTATTTACAAATCATGCAAAGTGCTAGGCAAAACTTAAGAATGGAAAATTTCTCTTGACCTCATGTTCCACAAAAAACATTAATTTATAAGTTGTCAAAACAAATAATAGCATCCAACAAAAATACTACAACCTTCTTCCTCTACGTCCACCCTTTCTTCTAGTATGGTCTACTGGAATGGGAGTCACATCCTCTGTCAAAAGAGACAACTAAGTTAATCTACAAGTTTCCATGTAATTGGCAACATCCTAAACCAAATGATTTCAAAATAAAAATTGAATAATAGAAAACATCTTCACCTATGGACGTCTTAAGGGGATGAAATTCTTCAAAGTACATGTCTCATATTTAATTGTAATTGATATAATTAACTTAGAATTTAGGATGACTCATCATAACAATCACATTCTATACAATTTAAATAGTGTCAATGTTTATTTAATTCATGTCATAATAGGATGTCTTAAATGGTCCTAATAGGATGTCTTAAGGGGTCCTAATACAACATGTTAAGGGGATCAAAGAAGAGTATAATTAAGTATAAATATTAAGTGATATAAATAAGTATTAGACTTTAGGGTGACTCATCATAACAAATGATATAATTAAGTATAATATTTAGGATATGTCCTAATACGACATCTTAATGGGATGTCTTAAGGGGTCCTAATACGATGTCTTAAGGGGATCAAAGAAGAGTATAATTGAGTATAAATATTAAGTGATATAAACAAGTATTATACTTTACGGTGACTCATTATAACAAATGATATGATTAAGTATAATATTTAGGATATGTCCTAATACGATGTCTTAAGGGGATCTCTTAAGGGGTCCTAATACGATGTCTTAAGGGGATCAAAGAAGTAATATACATGTTATGATAGCTGCTCGAGTTCAGAGTGTAGTTTAGTCAAACTCATTGACCCATGTTTCATGAGTTTAGTGATTCAGCAGTGTAGTGGAAAAATACCTCCTACTTATCAATATACATGTTGTTTAGTGATTATACAATCAAATTTAAAGTCTCAAAGTAGGCTGACTCATCATAACAAATGATATAACTAATTATTTAATATATAGGATATGCCCTAATAGGACGTCTTAAGGGGATGAAATAATTCAAAGAACATGTCTCATATTTAATTGCAATTGATATAATTGATTTAACAATAATTTATACATGATATTTAATGATTATACAATCAGATATAAAGTTTCAAAGTAGGAAAACATGCGCATTTAACAAACAAAATATATAGAATATTGATTTTGATACATAAAAGTACATAGAGTATAATTATGTATGTACATGTATTTGTAATTTGTACAAAAAATTTAATTGTGTAAGTATGTATGTACATATATGTCAACTCAAAATAATGTTTACAAAATTTGGCTATGCCATCTCAAGAACATCTGAAACTTGTGTCTGAAATGTAGTAGGTCTTCATGCCACTCGATATCAAAATGGTACAACCAATATCAATGAAATCACCAAAACATACATATTTTAATTTATATAAAACTATCTATATGTATACAACTCAAGTACCTATATTTAAAAGTATTCCACACATGTGTGTAGGTTGAATCTGCATCCTCTCCTTTTTGTTTCAAAGTATGAGATCAATGTGATGATGGCTTAAGGATACAAAAATGGATAATAAATCAATTTTAACTATTAATGTACAAGCAATATCAATATATAATCAAAAAATGTATTTAAATATAATTTAACTAATAATTACCTATTTTTACCAAGTATTCCATGTTGTCTAGGTTGAATCTGCATGGACTCTCCTTTTTGTGATGATGGCTTAAGGATCTATAAAAGGACAATTTAGATAAATTTCAACTAATAACACACTTGAGTAATATCAAAACATGTATTTAATCTATTTAAAAGGACAATATAAAACTAGAACTATATTTACCCGTATTTACTTATTCCATTGCACCATTTGCATCCTCTCTTTTTTGTAACGCATCTTTGATTGTCTCATGCTTTTCCATAGAAATTGTCCATATCACTTTATTTATAGGTCTTCCACGATACCGATTTAGTTTTATATTTGTTCCCACCACCAAATGTGAATAGTGTATAATCTTTTTATGTGTTTCATAATCTTCAAATGCAGGAAAACTATTCTTCCTTATTAGGTATTTTCATAGCCAAGTGCCAAAAACCACCACCAATCCTATTGGAAAACATGATAACCATCATAAAATAAGTTCTCAAAATTTTCTTAAGGGGATTCAAAGACTAGTTCTAAAAATTTGCTTAAGGGGATCAAAAACTTGTTATCAAAATTTTCTTAAGGGGATCACCGTACCTATTGGATAATGATAGCCATCATCATCTTCTTGAGGTGCTATTAACTTATTTTTAGTCTCCACACAACAAGCCAACCAATATTATGTTTCCTCTTCATTCCCCTCAGGTGCAACAATAGCGTACACATGTCCTGCAAACAAATTTTGATTTAATAACTTGCACGTGTCCATATAATTTGACCAATCTACATACATCCATTCATATGTATATAAATAAATAATTTAGTATTACAAAATAGTAATAAAGTGAAATAAAATTAAATAAATTAAATTAAATTACCTTCTTGGACAAGATCTGAAACACGGTTATAGCCTTTTGATGCAAACACTTGATCATTGTCTTCAATTGTTGTTTCATATTGATCGTGTGCTTGTGCAGGTGTCAATGATCTTTGCTTCTAATCTTCAACCCATTTTGTATTTTCACATGCTTCTCAATCTCTTGAGATACAAAACTGACAAAAACATGCAAGCTCCCTTGTCTAGATAGTCCATGTGCTTGCGTTCAAACTCTTAAATGAATGTCATTTAGTAGATCCACTGATTGTCTCACAATCAAGTCTAGGTAGAATGTTCTCTTCTTCAACCAACCAAAAGAATCAATGAACTATAGAGTACTCACTCAAACCAGGTGTAGATAATCTTGTATTGCACCAATCCACAATCACGTGTGCATCTTTAAACTTTACTGCATCCTCAAATTTCAATTGTTCTCTAGCAAGAATTCTTTTAACACACACACCAGCTCCATCATATTCTCCTTTACCATGCCCAACTTAAAAAAAACTCCACATATGTTGGACATTAAGTTCCTTGTGAACCCTACTTAACCAATAGAACATTTGAGCATTCTTGAACTATCTCATACAATTATTTGACCATATGAGGTGTTTTGTCATATGGATTCCTCTTTCTCTTAAATCTCTATAAAATATATTGAAACAGTATTGAACACTCTAACAAGTGTAACCGATTATCACTCAACTAGAAATGATACTTCCTCAAAGAATTTCTATCATCCTTTGTGCTATCATCTACATATCTATAAACAATATGAACAAACATAGCTACTTGCACTGAATTATAATACTGTGATTGAATTTTCTCTTGCAGAGCTAGAGTATAGTTTTCAGCAAAATCAACCACTAGTAGTATACTACCAACTGGAAATTTGTTTCTACATGCGCGAAATTGGCCATCAAACCATCGAGCATGTTAAGAGTGCATGACATATTTTGGTACAATCGTATTCTTAAAATTCTAATATTAATGCATGTACACTAACTTTTTCTATAACTAAATCACTACGCTTTCCAATTTTTCCATCTTTTAGAGAATATTTAACATTCTTAAATCTTTTAACATCCACTAATTATTTTCCAAAATCATTATCAACACTTTCATGCATGCAAACTCTTAAGAATGAAAGATTTCCACAACTAGTGCATTGTCCAAAAATACAAGGACTTAAATAAAATAAGTTTTCATTAGATCTTTCACAAAACAAACTTGATACAAACTCCCTTATTGTTTCAAGTGGCATATTAATACCACATTCCTACATAATCATGTTAGTATGCAAACTACAATGTATATATCAAAAAACATCATAAAAATAACGAAATTGAACATGTGTTTTACAACAACAAGATATTTCTTGCTTATTAATTTTTGCATACCAAGGTTTACATTTTTCAAAAGACCTTTGAATTATTTTAATATTACCAAGTAACACTAAATCACCACAAAATTTTCTATAAAATTCAATTTGTGTCATATCTAATAGGTGTTTTGGATGAGGATCCCGAACTTTCGACCCCACTCTTAATTTTAAAACATCTCTCACATTAGATAATACCCTAGTATTATCATGCCAATATTTTTCAATCATAGATTTAATTTCAACATTCAATTTCATGTCAAACCTCAAGAGTCGACCACTAAAACTCCAACATTGGTTAATTGGATCATTTTCTATACTCTTTTCTTTTTTCCACTCTTAGAAATGTTTTAGGATGTATATTTAAAACTTCACTAATATTGCTTACCATTCTTTTATTCAAAGTTGCTTCATTAACTATAGCAGTTGTTATAGCTCTTCTTGTTGCATTCTTATCTTTAGATCGACTATTTTTTCCAATAGACTAAATGGCACTACCAATAGTAGACATAGCATTGTTGGAAGTGGATTCACTCTAAGAGGGGGGAGGGGTGAATCAAAGTGATAATTTTTAACCTTTGACTTTGAAAGCGCACTGAAAATTTTTACTAATTTTAACCCAATGTGACAGATTCATTTATGCAAGTGAACATTAACACTTTAGATCAGATTGACATGAAACTTGACTGACATTTACAACTCATGTTAAAAGCATCATATGAGATTGTTCAGTTAATGTGTGAAAAATCTTGTTTATGCTTTTGAAACAAAACTACAACTTTGTCCAATACAAATTTAACTTGCTTTACAGAAGGCTTTTTTAAAATCAGATTTGAACAATTTTAACTTTGCATGACATACTTGAACATTTTGAAATATGAACCTTTTGAACACACTAAAAGAATCAGAGCATTGACTAAATGAGCACATTAACATGAAACAAAATGAAAGACATATAACATCACATAACACAAAAATTTCCTGAGTGGAAAAACCCTCATGGGGTATAAAAAACCACTCACTAAAAATTCCTTTTCATTAATCAAAGAGCACCAACTTTGTAACAATTTTCTAAAGCACCAACTCTGTAATAATATAGGAGCACCAACTCCACCTAAATTCTGAAGCACCAACTTCAGTAGGAGCACCAACTCCTCAATGTACAAAATCATTCTCTAAAATTGTGTATACAGAAATGACCTTACAATTGCATTTACATTTGCAGTCCCAAAATCACAATTGAATACAAAATACAAAAATGATCTTCAATGATACCCACGACAATATGTACTATTCACAATAGTACTATGAAAACTCTCCCAAACTGAACACAAATGTCTATGTTGTGAAAACCAAAGATTACAAAAGAAACCCCTTTTTTTTCTTTTCATAAATTTACTCAAAATAACTCAATCAAAAACACACTCCATTTTTGAATGCAATCTCTATAATGAAACCAAAGATGTGTTACAATAAAACCCTCTTCTTAGTTTCTCTCTTTCAAAAAATATTCTTTTTAAAACCTCTCAACACCATAATGGCTTATTGCCATTCTTTTTATACAACACAAAAACTGAAACCCTTGTACCAAAATGTGAGACCTCGAGTCAAGAACCAAACCCTCGAGTTAGGGTTTCTAAAATGTAACTGAAAAAATACAGTTTAAACAAACTATCAATTATTTCCAGTCATTTCCATAATATTTGTTTCAAAAACAAATTCAAAGAACAAGATTCGAAATCTTTTCAAATAACCAAAAGATTACATTTTTCACCTTTTTCACTTTGAAGAAATAAGAATGTTCAGATATTACCTCTGTTATAGTGTGTCAAACTGCAAACAAAATCTTATAAAATCCTTTATTACCTCCACTTCCAGCTCGTGGAGAGTCCACCAACCAACTCGCCACTCTACATAATCTAACATATCTGAAAGCCAAGCCAGAATACCATCTCGAATACTCTCAAACTAAACTGTAATAATTTCATGGCGACGCAACTAGGGTTTCAAACCCTAATCATTTCATCTATCTCTAAGTCTTCAAAAGACTTTTCTCAAAAAACAAAATATCTTTGAAGTCCATAACAAATGATTATTAATTACCATTTAGAATCTGGAGACATCATAATGAGTACAAGTTTGCGGTCAAGTTTTTTACCAAGAAGGCCGACAAAATGATCTCATTGATAATTGCTTAAGAAAATGTCAAATATCACTTGATAACCATTCAAAAACCAATGATCTTCATAATACCAACAAGTATAACAACTTCTATGTCATTTTTAAATTTCCCTCTTCACAAGGTTGAAAGACTTTTATCAACATGATCAAAGATATATACTTTTAGAAATTGAAGAGTCTGATTCAAATATGACTTTAATTAAAGTCATTTACCAAATCAAGTTAACCAAAAATATTACCTTTGAGCCATAGAGATGAAATCAACATTATGGTAAACAATGATCATCCTTAGAGGCTAATTGTGAAATCAAGCCAATCTAAAACATATGAACTAGATGAATATTTCATATATACCAATCACTGTGTCCTAGCCAGTGACACCAAGATAATGTGAAAGATTCATGAAGATATGCAATGACAAAACCAACTGAAGAGTGTATAGTAACCTCATATACCAATGATGCCAAATGAAATACCAAACTCAAGTATCAAAGAAAGCATTAATAGAGTTTCAACCCAATATGCCATGTATCAAATAATGTATCATACCTGTGGACACTAAAGAATTATGGAGACATAATCAAATGAATCTTGTCAATGATGCCATGATCAACCTGATAATGAGTAATTGAAATAATATACCTGTTGTGCAATAAAGAAGGGTCAATCTGTCCAAATGAAACCAACTGTTCCATGATCAACCAATCAACCATATAAATGATATCACCTGAAAGCCAATGTCATCTGTATAGGCAAACTAAATTTTATCTGCACATGAAGCTCAATATGATCAGTACCACAATATATGATAAATTTGAATGTAACCCAAAGCCATAATTTTATCCAATACCAAAGTGCCACCATGAGTATGTATGTAAATGTAATCATTGTATGTCCAAGTACTACACAAAAGTTTGAATGTACAGTAGATATTATATAAATTGAGTCAACTACAACAACCATGTGTAAATTGAACAATGATGCCAATGACAATGAACCAAATCAACTAAGATGAACCAAATGATGCCAATAACAACAACCAATGTAACTAGACCAATCACCAAGATACCAAGCCAAGCTTGTGATCTCTGAAGCATGATAGGCAACAACCATCAAACTAAACATGTACTGTAAATACCAAAGCACCATTTGTGTCTTTGTCATCAAGGACAAACTACTGAGGGGTGAGAACAACAAGCATGTTTTACTAATTGATATTTTCTTCTTTGTTTAACAAAAATTCCTAACTTTTTTATTACTTTTCTCATTTTCTGCATTCTCATCAATTGCATCATTAGTTGACATTGAAGTGAAAGTTTTTTACGATAAAAAAATAGATTGCATAATCTATTAGCATGTGTTCTTATTTGTCTCCAAGAAATCTTACCAGGAAGATTCAAAAACATCACTAAATAAATTTTAAAAAATATATATTCATGTTTTCAACATCACTTCCTAGAAATTCATTTTTATTTTCAACTTCGAAACTATTTTCATTTTCATCAACAAAACGATTTTCATTTTCAAGTTCAATAAAAGGATTTCATTTTCATTTTCAATAAAAGGATTTTCATTTTCATTTTCATTAAAAGGACTTTCATTTTCATTTTCAATAACAAAATGTTTTTTATTTTCATTTTCATTTTCAACAACAAAACGGTTTTCATTTTCATTTTCAATAAAAGGATTTTCATTTTCATTGTCAACAATAATTTGACTCAAATCTTGAACTCTACGAATATTATTGATGTCAACATTGTTATATCCAACATTTTTAAAATATCTAATAAACACCATTTCCATGAGACTCAAAGGTGGATTTGAAGACGTACCTAAACTTGTGCCTATTGAAACATTCTCCATAGCATTGAAAGGGATATTTGAAGACATACCAAGAGTAGTTTGTATATTCGTATTAGTTTCCACATTCACCTCTTACAAGTTTGCATCATCTACATCCATGGTCTCCTCAATGTTTTTATCTTCAGTAGTTGTGAAATTGGATGCTTCACCGTCATTCATTGATTGAATTCTCATTATTCTTTCTAATGCAAGGGCATCCTGGGTTGTGAGAGCAATCTTGCATAGACCAAAAGAATGCATTTTGTTTTTATATTTTCCTAAGGTTTGGTGGGTGATTTATTTAATATGGTAATTTGAAAGGTTAGAATAAAATAAATATTAAATTATTACCCTTTTTATTTTATTGCAAATTTTGGGAGTGGAGATAATTTAGGAGGGAACTTTGAGAAATTGTCAATTTTAAAAATTTGCAAAAATAGACTTGGGTGTGAGATTTGGAGGAAGTTATAAGTGTGAATGATGAATTTATAATTTTAATTAATTAATTCATGAAAATATGGGCACCCAAGGTGAGTTGGTAGGAGTTACATTGGAAATTGCCTAAAATCTAGGAATTGACTCCCATTTTTGGCAATTTTGGTGGGAGTGGATTTATGAAAGCATTTTCTATATTATAGAAAGTTATTGGGATGGATTTTTTGAGTTTTTTACCCAACTTGGTCGTGGCTTTTTTCTAGAGAAGATTTGGGAGCCTATTTTTGAAGATTACAGGCAATTTGGACTTGGTTTTGGTAGCCATTCTTGGCTAGATTGTGTAGGTTGTTGCAGGTGTGGATTTTCTTGGAGGTGGTGGAAAGGATGTTTTGTTGTAGGTATGAGGGTTTGAAGAAAACAATTTGAGGTTATGATATTGTTGTGTAAGATAGGAACAACTACAAGTTGAAGATTGCCACTACAAGTTGTGGGTTGAGTTTGTATGTGAAGGGAAAGAGTTGTTTTTTATATAGTTTGTTAATTTCCTATCATAGATCAGTTTGAGACTCATTTATATTGATATACATCAGTCAATGAGACTGATTTATTTGTTGTAATCAGATTTCAGAAGGTTTTGTATGCATATCTAAAGTGTGGAAAAAATATGTTAAAGTTGAATATAAAAGCTATGATCTTGTTGCAGATTTTTGCACATTAGTTTTGTTCTTGTTGAAGTGTTTGATTTCAGATTTGAAGGGAGAGTATCCCTACTACATTAGTGGTATCAGAGCAGAAGTTCCGGAGTGTGCAAGTAGAGCACCGAATGTGAGGTAGTTTGCACCAAGACTTGTGGTGTGTGTGTGATTTGTGTTTAGACAAATGTGAGCGATGAGAACAATCTTGTTATGCCCGCGTAGCCACCCCATTTATTCTAGAACAAAATGGGTCCCCTTTCTTGATTTTGTTACCTTTGGTTTTGCTTTACTTGAGTTCTTATGTGTTTTCTTCGAGAGTTTTCCCATACGGTTTTGTCAAATTTTGGTCCTGTCTCAGCTTAAATTGGTTTTCTTCTTGCTGGAAATTGAGTGAAATAATCACAAGCAATAGTGGATTTTATTATAAAAAAAATTATTTGGTTCTGAGGACTAATGTAGACCTTGTTTTGCAGGATTAAATTAGACACATGATGATATTTGTTAGGGGAGCTTAGTTGGAAGGCATTCCCCAATCCAGTTGGGCACAAAATTCCTCTAAGAAGAAAGTCGGCAAGACCTTGCAGTTATCTTGCTGACTACCAGTACGTTTTGTCCATTGGAGGCTCACTGTTCGCCCAAACGTTCCTGTTTCCATAGGTTTCTTTGTGTCTCACTAACCGGAGGAGCCCTCGCCAAAGAATTTTGTGTTCGGCATAAGGTCTCGGCGAAGGAGGAAAGTCTCGCC
>VDFB02219752.1:0-21837 GCA_007258455.2 Sequoia sempervirens
AAAAATATGCATCACATCCAAACATGAGTCCTTTACTTAAATATAAAATCTTATAAAAAAATATTATCATTTTATTATGGTTAGGGTGGCCAGACAGACACCTACCTATTTTTTCCTTGAAATTTAAGTACTACTGTATTGAAATTTCAAATTTTCACCAAATAGATTTTATTTATTTTTAAATAAACCTAGTAGTTTAGAAACTACATTCAATTTTCTATAGATTCCATTCTTACATATTTTTGAAATAATATAAATAATTTATTCAAATTTTTACTTCAAGTTACTTAATATTGATTTTTCTAAATTTTTTGCCACTTAAGGGCCTATTTTTTTCATGATGATCCTACACATACCCATGGATTCTCTTCCTTCTCACTATTATCACCCATTTTTCTTGTGGTACTTTCTCTTTCATCTTTTTCTATGTGCTTTCGAGATCTCGTGACAACAGGCATAAGCTTTGCCCCAAATTCTACTAACTTTTGATCAAAAGAATGAAATAGTGCAATTTTTGATGGTTATGAAAGTCAGGATAGAATGAAGATTCTATGACTTGAAAGATTTCTAGTCTTTAACTAGTGTTTTCCCTAATTGAAAGGATGAAAATCCTGTTGGCAGGAATTTAAGCAAAAGATCAAGAAAAAATGATTTTACACTTTTTGAAGTTTGATCGTAGCTTCGTAAAAAGATGGATTTATGATAAATGCCTAATGTGATTGAGTTCTCTATTGCAAAAATTGATTCAGATGAGTAGAATATACAATTTCAGTTGGGGAATATAAGAAGAACGAATACGCTGACTGTGGTTGTGCCTTTGAGAAAGGGCTCTTCTTTGAAAGAAAGCTTGTGAGTATAATGGTTCTATAGCATAATCATCAGTGAAACCTCTAACACAATCATGATATTGATGGATAAAGGTTCTATGTTCAAGTAAAACCCTTCGACTTTGGAAAAAGAATCGTGTTTTCTTCAATAGTTTCTTGTAGCTAAGTGGTTTCTTTGGATTTTTGATTCATTTGAGAATGGATTTCTTAACAAAGGTTGTGGATTTCCAATCTCTTAACATGAGAGTAATTAATGTAATTGTGAGTTTTGGATGATCTTTACTGAATTAATGTTTTGAAGAAACATCAAGCAAGTTGTAGAATAGTTGTTTCAAGAACCAATGATAAAATAAAGTAAAAAGACTCACTCTTAGTACTCAGGTAGGTCACCATAATAATCAATAGCCCACATCTTAGAACTACGTCGACTCACACAGCCGTGACACCCTTGAAGGGGCACCCGTGTTTTTGTCTTTTCAAGGCATGTACTCAGAGTGATGGAAGTGGATACCGAATCCCCTTAGCAAATGGTCCTTGGTAGTTATATGGTGAGTATCTTGGGGGTAGATTCTTCCCTCCCCTGCACTATGATTATTATGATGTTCAGAAACTAACTTCGGTTGGATACTACACTAAGTTCGTAGTAAGGGTTTCCGTTCGGTGCGGCAATAATAAACTCCCTCAAGAGACCTCCCAACCTTTAGAACAAAGGCTTTGGGGATGGTTATCTTGCACACTACCGTCGAATGGGATTTTCATCAACCATCCACATTTGATTAAAGTGGGCTAGAAAACTTGGCTTTAGTTGTTCCTACTCAGTTCATTCCCATAGGGTGTGTACTTTTTCCCACTACGACAGGCCTTCTAAAAGGTTTTAACAAAACTTAAAATTGCATGAAATAGAATAGATGAGTTTGGCATTTTGATCACCCAATTATGGGGAGAGCATAGGCCTATCACTGTTTAATCATAGCAAGCAAGAGTTCAATTTTAAGCCCAAATAAACAGTTTTCTATGCTAGGTGAAGATATTGCTTCACAAAGACATGGAGTGTTTTTTAGTCCAAAATAGAAAATGAACTGACTATCCTAGGATTGCTTCATTTTTGAATTAAGTGACTACCCTAGGATTGGTTTTTTTTTTTAAGCTCTTACTAGCCGTGGTTGCATTGGATCCAGTCAAATCTTACTCAAGTTATAGATTACAGTTGCAGACTTACAAATTATATGCTAAGATAAAGAAATGCGCTAAAACAAACATCAAGAGTGCTAAAACATAAATACCCTATGAAAACAGTAAAGAGAGCTATAGAATCAATAAAGAGCATTGTGGAATCTTTAAAGGGTGTTGTAGAATCCTTAAAGGGCGCAGTAGAATCCTTAACAGGCGCTGAAGAATCTTTAAAGGGCATTGTAGAATCCTTAAAGGGTGCTATAGAATCTGTAATGAGCGCTAAAACAAAGTTAAAGAGTGCTAAAACAGAGTAAAAGAGCGCTAAACTAGGTGTGATCTGTGTTGAAGCGTGTTTAATGCACTAATACGCTCTTCCAGCCGTAACCTATCAAAAAAATCTGCAAAAAGATGTTAAAATTGGGGCAAGAGCCCCACGGTGGGTGCCAAAAATGTGTGTGGGAAATGTTAGTATCAAAATAAGATAAGAAAAACACACCAATGCAACATTAAACTAAAGAAATCTAAATAAAATAAAATCAAAGAAATCAAACAGAGCTTCTTTAGAATCGTTCCATTGTCCTCTATCTCCAGTGATTTGCTTGAAGCTACTACTCTCAGATTGTGTAAGCAAAGCTTCTCAGAATGACAACCTACAGAACGAGTATGCAAAGAGAGAATACTTCTCTATCCTATATGATGGTGTAGTGAAATGTTGGTTTGTGGATATCCACAGGGGCTATAGATTATGCATAGGGGCTGTGGATTGTGAATGATATTGAAGCTATGATATGAGGATGATAGGCTATGATATAGATTGCTAATATGCTAAGCTATGCTATGCTATGATTCTAGAGGCTATGGATGTTGGAAGGCTGAGTGACTATAGTTTTCCTGTATGCAAGCTTCTCTTCCTTTTTTTCAAAGACCTGGAAGTCCTTTTTATAGATTTTTACAGGCAAGAGCCTGGCTGGCAAAGATCAATGGCTATGAGATTGTCTGGTAAATTTGAATGGTGAAAGTTTGAGAGGTTGAGATGAAGATGGAAGATGTTGGGAGGTTGGAGAGAAGAATGGAGGTTTTTCTTCAACCCACAGGAATAACTTTGCTCTGAAATAGAGAAATTTATTGATTTTCTGTTTTGAAGTTATTTCATGGTTGTTGTAGATAATCCAATATTAAATAAATAAATTTATTTAATTTTATATGTTATGTAGGTTTGAGGATTTAAAATATTTTTGAAATATTTGATGTGAATGGACATTAGAAGATTTAATTAAATATTTGGAATATTTAATTATGAATAGAATTTGGAAGAATTCATTAAATATTTGGAATATTTAATTGCGAATAGACTTTAGAAGAATTAATTAAATATTTAGAATATTTAATTGTGAATAAACTTTAGAAGAATTAATTAAATATTTGGAATATTTAATTGCGAATAGACTTTAGAAGAATTTTAGAAGAGAAGAATATTTAATCTTTATTTGAATAAAATATTCAAGCCAAGATTATATATGATAATTAATATAAATAAATCATAATGTTTATTTAATTAATTAAGAAATGGATAAGAAAAGTGATTAAATAAAATTATTTATTTAATTGAAATGAAAGAATGAACAATATAAATAAATTATTTAGATTTATTTATACACAGATTGAATTCAGAGATTTAATTAAATATTAAAAATATTTAATTAATTACCAGACTATTGTGATGTGACCATTTTTAGATGTATAGAGTGTGCAATCCTACAGACTGGCGGCAGTGATGGGGACTACTTTTTCAAATTTGTTATTAATTTTTTTTAATTTATTATATATATATATAATTATATATATATAAATTTATATATATATATATATATATTTAAAAATATAATTAAATAAATTTTATTATGGCATTGGCATGATACAAGTACATAGCTCAGAATATACTTCCTTTTTAAAAATAAAAAATTAGATAGAAGAATTAGAATAAAGTTGTATATTGTTTATATATATATAATAAATATAATGATTTATTGTTTTACGTTTTGAAATTTAAATCTATGGCTATTATGATTATTGATCTGGGAAATTAATTTCATTGTTTAATTGTGAATGGAATAAATCAAATTGTGGAATCTAGTAAATATTGATTTGATTATTTTCCCTTATTGTTATTTTATTGTTTAAGTGTTATCGATGTGGGAACCCAGTTATGGATGTTGTGATCCTTAGAATTCCAGAGGCATGACTTTATTGTTGGATGTTATCCTCATTTATGTGCTCCTAATGTAGCAAGATATTGGTGTCCTTATTCTGAAAGGGTTGTATGAGGTTTTGTGAGACACTTTTGTGTGTTTTTGGTGAGATGGGTAATGCCTCACATGTCTTTGGTTGAGATTTATGCTTTATTCCTTATGGTACAACCCTTGCTTTGATTTTGTTATGTTTGGGGTCTCAGGGAGAGTTGCTCTTTATGGGGGGCGACACCTCAAAAAGGAGGAAGGGCTCAGGATAACCCACGTAAGAGTAGATTAACAAGTGAAAACCTAATAATAGAACCTAGCCTGGGGATGGGTAGTAAAAAATTATAAGATAATCTTGGATACCTCGTCTAGCCATTAGGGATATCACAGACTAATGGTAGACTGAGAAGATTGTGGTCGGCAAAGTCGTAACCTCGTCCTCAAGAGAGGTTAAGGGCTCTGCATGAGTCACCCTATGGGGCCGGCGCCTCAAGTAGGAGGAAGGGCCAGGATAACCATAGATGGGGGCCGGCGCCTCATGATGGAGGAAGGGCTAGGATAACCCATGTAGGCTATGCAATGACACTCTCCACTTGATTCCCTTGTGCATTGCTTTCTTGGTTTCCTCTGGAAGTGTGTTCTGATTGTTGTTCAGATTTATTTGGAAATTGTATTATGATTGTCTCTTTGGTTTACTTGGCATGTGGTTAATGGTTATTGCCTTGGTTTATTTATAATATGTTTTATGGCTCTTTGGCTATTATGAGTGGATCCTTGTTATTTTCGTTTATGATCTATGTATTCTTCGATGTTGCTTTTGGAGTTATTGTACTATGTTATTCTTTATTGGAGTCATCTTATGACATTCATGGTCGTGATTAATTCCTTGTCACCTCTGAGCACGGGGGGTGGGTTTTTCCTAAAACCCACATGGTTGGGTGGAACGTGCTCCGCACTCGTTGGGTTCCCCATCAACGTTCGTTCTTCACAACATTCTTCTGATGGAGCTTGTACCTGATATTCTTCTTATTTTTAGACATTATTTGTACTATGTTTTTATCCCTCATGTATGGGAGGTTCATTGTATTCATTATTGAGAACATGTAATGTATTAAATGATGATGTATTGTATATGAACCTTTGTAACCATTCATTTTATGAGATTTATTATGGTTGTATCACGTGATGTAATAATACTTACACTTCTGGATATATGTATGTTCTCTTTTGAAAATGGATATTGTAATGGTTATGATGGTTGTTAGCTTAGCTATGTTATTAGCCAGTTGTGGAATCTTTTGTTATGAGTTTGTTTATGCGATGTGACCTCGCGTGCCCTAGAGGACTTGACGTTATCATGTTAATGTGCAATGTAAATATGTTTTAATGTTTCATTATATGTTTACTTTGTATTATTTAAAAAAAAATGTGTGCATTATTTTGTCCTTTTGGGTTTGCACGATGGGTGTTACAACTTGGTATTAGAGCCAAGGTTTGCAAACACTGGGGTCTTTGGGTAGATAAGTCCATTAGCTAACCTTTGTGTTTGACTCTTAAGCTCACTTCTACCTTTATCTTGTTGCATAGAAATATGCCTTGAGGTAGAGGATGTGGCTAAGGAAGAGGTTGTGGTGTTGGTCATAGAGCAAACCAAAAAAGTCCTTCAACTCCTAGTTCCCATGGTTTTGAGCATGAAGAACAAACGAGTCTTCAAAGCAATCCATCAAGCGGTGGTCAGAACCTAGAACAACATGGTTTAGATGGTCAGTTGTAACACATTCTGGGAGACATTCTTGATCAGTTGGGACCCAGGCCAGAGGAGGAGCAGTGGGTCGAGAGAGAAAGGGAAAGGTCACTGAGGTAGAGGGAAATAACTATAGATCAGGATGCAGTGATAGCTGGTCATATGAGGGATTTGATGAGGGTACACTCACCTACATTCGATGGTTCTGGAGGAGGTCTGGAAGCAGAAACATGGTAAATTGATTTGGATCGTTGCTTTGTGATGCATCCCTACTGTAGCAATACCAAAGATCAATGTGCACTCATGCATCTATGAGGTTTCACAACCACTTGGTGGCGACTGGAAGAGAAAAAGTTACATCTGGATATCAGCATGGTCACATGGGAGTTATTTTAGGATAGGTTCAGGGCTCACTTCCTTTTAGATCATTGGAGACAACGTAGGGCAGATGAGTTTCATGACCTCAGGTAGATGTTGATGTCCGTGGAACAGTATGAGCGGGGATTCTATGAACTGAAGTAGTATGCAGGGATTAGCCATGATGAAGTGATGTTAGTGCAACATTTTGTTTGAGGCTTAAATGCCTGAATTAGTGGTGGTGTGCGAGTCTTCGAACCGAAGATGATGGAAATTGTGGTTGAAAAGGCTCGATTGGTAGAAGAAAATTTGGCCATGGCATTTGGAGGACACATTGGAGTTCAAATCAGCAGTGCCCCAACATCAAGTTTTGGTTCCAGAGGTGGATAGCCTCATGTTGCAGGGTTCTCTAAAGGCCATCAAGCACCCATTAAGGGTGACCAACAACAACATCCCCAGTCAAAACTAGAGAACTCTCATTCTCAACAGGGTGGCAATTCTCAGTTTTGTAGGGATTGAAACCGGAACCGAGCTCGTCAGGAGCATTTTGAGTATCCTGCACCTAATTTTTAGTCAGCGCTGAGTCGAGCAAGCTTTCAACAGTCCAATGATCCATTTGAAGGCAGAGGATTTGGCAGAGGTACTGGTTGCTACTCATATGGGCAGCAAGGGCATATCGCTAGATTGTGTCCACAAAAGAGCACCTCTGGATTTAATCAGAGACCAGCCGCTTCTCAGTCGGCAGTGGGTGATGCGGGTAGATCTCATCGAGCATTTTCCATGGTTGACAATCACCAGGTTGGGCACTAGGGTGCGGGTGTAGAGGCTTCCGATAGAGAATGAAGAATTGACTTAAGAGCTCACAGGTGAACTCGAAAGGGTTCGACAGTGTCCTAATGTTGAGATCTTGGCGTCATGGGAGGATGCCTCCCCTATTAGGGAATTTTATTTTTTTTGTTTATTGGCTTCTAGGAGTAAGCTGAATTTATGGGGGGGAGGATGTAATACCCCTCATGTTGTTGTTTGGACTTGTTATATTTCTATGCTTTTTGTTTTGATACTTTGAGACTTTGATAGTTACTGTTATTGTTTGGATTGATGGATCAGATAGTTTAGATTGCTACTTCATTTGAGGACATGGATATTATGATATGATATTATGGTTACAATTGGTTTGGTGACGTTAATTTGATTTCAATAATACATTGTGATGTAGTTATTTAGTAATTATTTTATGATGTGATCAGTTAGTTTAGAAATATTACTTTATATTTAATGTTGTAATTGATAGAATAGTTTTTGCGAGAGGACAGTGTAGCACCACTGGTTCATGAGTGCCTTGCTATGCTGCAATTCCTTCTCACAATGTGATGTTTTGATTATATATATATATACATGTACATGATCTTGTTTGTATGGAGGAATTGCAGGTACAGAGTCTTGATTCCACCTGCTTCGGCAGGAGAGGGCGAGCATCAAATTACCCAATAGGCATGAAGTTGAAATAGAGATGACAAGGAAGTCACCCCATCCCATGTTGGTCAAACCGTCTTGTTGAGTGGTATTGTGCGTCTTTGACTTTTTCATTTTTTTTGCAATTTATTATAGTGGTTTGTGTGAGTGTACTTTTGGTATTTATTTTATGTTGGTGTTTTATATGATGTTATTTATATAATTAAATGATGTTAATAAATGTTTATAATAGTGTTTGAATAAATTGTATTAAAATATAAAAGTCTTATATTAAAAGTCATGTGATTTATTTAAAGTGTAAATTAAATTATTTAAAAATTAGTATTTTGATAATTTAATTAAATAAGCATGTTGAGGATAATTATGAAATAAATTAATTAAAGATATTAAATTATGTGAATTACAAGTAAAGCTTGCAAAATCAGAATTAAAAAGAAAAAGTGTTGTTAAATAGAAAAAATCAAGAAAAGAAAGAAAAGATAAAAATGACCAATGAGTGTTGAGTGTTAGCTGAAAAGCTAGGAATAAAATTAGAAAACTTCTTTTAATTTGGATTTTTGGAGTTTTTGAAAAAGAAGAAGATATATTTTTATTTAATAGCAAATTTGTGAGATTTTTGAGGGAGGGGAAAATTGATAGAAGTTACAGAAAATATTGAGTGTTGGGAATAGGAATTTCCCTTGTTCTTCTTCTGTAGTAATTTATTTATTTTTCATGGTTCTGGAATAGAGGTTTTTCTGAAGAAAATTTTAGATTAGAAGAATTATCAAGGAGATCGGGTGAAGAAGTTCTGAAGGAAGGAATGAGAGCTCTTCGAAAAGGTTATTGGGATCAACCAAAGCTTCATCAAATTTTCAACAGCGTAGGGCCCCAGGTTCCATTTTCTTATTCTTTAGTTTTCTGATTCAAAAGAAAAATAAAAAAAATAAACAAATATGCTTTATGTTAAAAAGATTCTTCTGGAGTTTTTAGAAATTTTCTAAGTTGCAAACAAACAAGAGGGAAATGCTTTCGAATTTTGTTTGAAAATGTTCAATCTCTTTATCATTCTGCTGTGGAAAAGATCATTCTTCCTTTCTATATAAATGAACTTGTTGCTTTTGGATGTATATATATATATGCACACACTTTTGAAAAGATGTATATACATATATTTATATATATATATATATAGGTCATAAAATTGTACAGTGATCTGTGGCATGACAAATTATATTCAGTTGATATATATTTATATTTATATATGTTTATACAAAGTATATATATAAAAATTTATCTATGAAGATATAAATATATATATTTATATTTATGTATATATTTGTCTGTCTAAAATTTGTCTAGCCCTACCTATGTGCTTACATCCGTTTTGGGTTTATGTTAAACAAAAAAATATATATATAATTTTTTTATATGGGCGAAGGGAGGGACAAGGCAGGCCATACCCCTCCCCTCTCCCCCTATGCTATGTCACGGACTGCCACAACAGTCTGTGAACTGTTGGGCGCAACAGTCACATGGACTTTCATGCGCAGTCCTATGGACTGGCAACAGTGATGGGGATTGCTTTTTAAAATTTTGTTATTATTATTTTTTTAATTTATAATAAATATATATATATATATATATATAAATTTATATATATATTTTTAAAAAATAATAATTAAATAAATTTTGTTATGGCATTGGCATGATACAAGTACACAGCTCAGAATGTACTTCCTTTTAAAAAATATATATATATATAGAAGAATTAGAATAAAATTCTACATACTGTTTATATATATATATAATAAATATAATGATTTATTGTTCTACGTTTTGAAATTTAAATCTATGGCCATTATGATTATTTATTTGGGAAATAAATTTCATTGTTTAATTGTGAATGGAATAAATCAAATTATGGAATCTAGTAAATATGGATTTGATTATTTTCCTTTATTGTTATTTTATTGTTTAAGTGTTATCGATGTGAGAACCCAGTTTGGTTTAGAAACCCGGTTATGTATGTTGTGATCATTAGAATTCTAGAGGTGTGACTTTATTTTTGGATGTTATCCTCATTTTATGTGCTCCTGATGTAGCAAGATATTGGTGTCCTTATTCTAAAAGGGTTGTACAAGGTTTTGTGAGAAAATTTTGTGTGTTTTTGGCGAGATGGGTAATGCCTCACATGTCTGTGGTTGAGATTTATGCTTTGTTCCTTTTGGTACAACCCTTTCTTTGATTTTGTTATGTTTGGTGTCTCAGGGAGAATGGCTCTTCATGGGGGTCAGCACGTCAAAAATGAGGAAGGGCTCAGGATAACCCACGTAAGAGTAGATTAACAAGTGAAAACCTAATAATAGAACCTAAGGGGATGGGTAGTAAAAAAATATAAGATAATCTTGGATACCTCATCTAGCCATTAGGGCTATCGCAGACTAATGGTAGACTGAGAAGGCTGTGGTCGGCAAAGTCGTAACCTCATCCTTAGAAGAGGTTAACGGCTCCGCATGAGTCACCCTATGGGGTCAACACCTCAAGTAGGAGGAAGGGTCAGGATAACCATAGATGGGGACCAACGCCTCATGATGGAGGAAGGGCCAGGATAACCCATGTAGGCTATGCGATGACACTCTCCACTTGATGCCCTTGTGCTTTGCTTTCTTGGTTGCCTCTGGAAGTGTGTTCTGATTTTTGTTTGGATTTATTTGGAAAGTATACTATGATTGTCTCTTTGGTTTACTTGGCATGTGGTTAATGGTTATTGCCTTGGTTTATTTATTTAATATGTTTTATGGCTCTTTGGCTATTATGAGTGGATCCTTGTTATTGTCGTTTATGATCTATGTATTCTTTGATGTTGCTTTTGGAGTTATTGTACTATGTTATTCTTTATTGAAGCCATCTTATGGCATTCATGGTCATGATTAATTCCTAGTCACCTTTGAGCATGAGAGGTTGGTTTTTCCTAAAACCCACATGGTCAAGTGGAACATGCTCTGCACCCGTTCGGTTCCCCATCAACCTTTGTTCTTCACAACATTCTTCTAATGGAGCTTGTACCTGATATTCTTCTTATTTTTAGACATTATTTGTACAATGTATTTATCCGTCATGTATAAGAGGTTTCATTGTATTCTTTATTGAGAACATGTAATGTATTAAATGAAGATGTATTGTATATGAACCTTTGTAACCATTCATTTTATGAGATTTATTATGGTTGTATCATGTGATGTAATTATACTTACGCTTATGGATATATGTATGTTCTCTTTTGAAAATGGATATTGTAATGGTTATGATGGTTGTTAGCTTAGATATGTTATTAGCCAGTTGTGGAATCTTTCGTTATGAGTTTGTTTATGTGATGTGACCTCGCGTGCCCCAGAGGACTTGACATTATGATGTTAATGTGCAATGTAAATATGTTTTAATGTTTCATTATATGTTTACTTTGTATTATTTAAAAAAAAAATGTGTGCATTGTTTTGTCCTTTGGGTTTTGCACGATGGGCGTTACAGTTTCTAAGTTAGGTTGTGTCATGTCAAGGAAAAATGAAAAACAAAGAAAGGGAGTTGCCCCACAGAAAATATCACACCAAACACATAAGGGATCTATGGATTTGGGGTCAGTATGTTCGTTGCTGCAATGTGTTTATGAAAGAGCTCAAAATTATCATCATTCCCCAAAGCACATAGAACTGGAAGAATGACACAAAGAGAGCAGAAACAAACAAAAAATAAAGTCCATTTTGGGTCAACATGGAAGAGATATTACGGTCTCGACGCTTTGCATCATCCCCAAAAGGAAAATACAAGTGAAAAGAAATAAAATGAAAAATCTTTTGGGTCAACATGAAGGAGACATTTCAGTCTCGATGCCTTGTGTCATCCCCCTAAGGAAAACACAAAAAAAAAAGGGACCATTTTCAACATGGAAGAGACATAGGTGTGTCTCTATTCTTTGTGATCATCCCCAAAAGGAAAAACACAAAAACAAAAGCAAAATACAAGGACCTTTTGTCAACATGGAAGATAGGTGTCTCTATGACTTTGTGTCATCCCCAAAAGGAAAAACAAAAACAAAAGTGAAAAGAAAAAACCTTTTGTGTCAACATGGAAGAGACATAGGGCTGCCCTCTATCGCTTTGTGTCATCCCCAAAAAGGAAAAAAAAAAAAAGTGAAAGACAAAGACCTTTTGGGTCAACATGGAAGAGACATAGGGCATCTCTACGCTTTGTGTCATCCCAAAAAGGAAAACAAAAAACAAAAGTGATAAAGACAAAAACCTTTTGTGTCAACATGGAAGAGACATAGGGCGTCTCTATGCTTTGTGTCATCCCCAAAAGGAAAAAAAAAAAAAGTGAAAAAGACAAAGACCTTTTGGGTCAACATGGAAGAGACATAGGGCATCTCTATGCTTTGTGTTATCGCCAAAAGGAAAACACAAAATGACAAGGCATGACGAATAAAAGAATAGAGATATGGATAGAAGAAGTGTACAAAGAGAGGGAACATCAAACACACGATACAGGGGAACATGATACACACATGAAACGAAAAGGATCAAGTAATGCAAATGCAATTCAACCAGTAACTAAGTTATTGGTGTCTCAATCTTAAATGGTTAAGCGGAAAAGGAATAACATAGTCAAGAGACCAAGACAAATGCATTACAAGGACAAGGCTAACAACTTCTTTCCCACCACAAAGTGTAAAGGAAAGAATGAGCTGAGGTGGGTGATGGGAAAGAATCATGCAATAGTGAGAACAGGGATTTCTAAAACTATGGCATGATGAAGGGGTTTTGATTGTTTTAAGGTATGATGGGGAAATAATTGGTATCAGTGAAGTGATACTTATCCAGTATGTCCTTCAATGTCTGGAATTCTTCTGTTTGATGTCTAAGAACATGATGATATTTGTAAAATGGTATGTTAGATTCTTTCGAACAAATAACCAACCTATTCATAGGTGGTAAAATTATAAGACCTTTGTTTAAAAGCAATTGAAGTCTCCTTTCTTATTCAAGTGGAGGATGTGTAGGAAACTTTAGCTTCTTTAATTTGTATGGTCGTTTTCATTTGCTAGATTCTCCTTGTTCATGAATATAAGGAGGAATGGGACCCATAGGGATCCTAACATCCTTATCATTAGAAGGGGATAATGGTTGTTCACATGGAAGGAGAATGTTTAAGTCAGGAGGAGCATCCAAGATTACTGTACTAGCATCCCGAAGTCACCTAGGTTGAAAAGGATGTCTATTAGGATGAGAAGGATCTTGATATCCTAATCTGGTTGTGTGTGCATCAGTTGACTATTCAAGAAGTTGATGGATGTCATGTTCATGTTTTGTGTCAAAACCTTGTTTACTTAAAATAGTAAATCCTTTACCATATGTTTCTTCAAGCTTGATAGGAGTGTTTGTGACTTTGTGATCGTAAAAATGTTGTGAGTGTGTTGGGTTAGAATAACTAGGACCACTTGAGGGAGGAACCTTAGGTCCTTGATTTATTTCAGGATGTAAATATGTAAAGTGATCAGGAGGTGCAATAGTAGGAATATCTTGTGACTTCATGGATGGATAAAAGGTTGCATTGGCTCCAAGGTTATGAAGGAAATCATTATATAACTTGTTCATGCTATCATCGTCTTCTCCAATGATGTCTACATCATGAGGAGGACAATCATGAGGAGTTGAAGGAGCATGTGTGAGTTCAAGGTCATTAGGGTCATAGCCAAAGGCACAATTGGACATGTCTACCAATGATTTTAATGATTTCCAAAACTTATTGAAAGAAAATGCCATGATGCAAGTAAACTAAAATGCAATAAATGATTAAAAACATAGATTCTGGAAATTAAAACAGAATGCAAGAACAGGAAATTGTAATGCAGAAGAATGCCAAAAAGATGTCAAAAATGTTGTTTAAAAGGTGTAGAGGGATTGATTCACCCAGGGTGGCGAATGAGTCCTAGTATGATATTTTTTGTGTTTTTCATAAATTTTAAGATGATTTTAATGCTCTATATAATGCAATCAAGGATGCAAAATGTGGATTTTCAATTTTTTCAATGAGATGCAATGCAAAAATGAAATATAAATGAGCTTTTCACTAATGCAATATGAAAAGTCCTAGAATGCAAAAATAAAACAATGTCCTAATTGAATGTTGATGCAAATATAAACTAGGATACAATGTGCAAATGATATTGTCTAAGCTAAATGAAGTAAACTAAATTCAATTGAGTGATCTAAATGAATGAATTTGAATGCAAAACTAAGATTTAAACTATTTTTGAAAACATGTGATATGTAAACAATCAAATAAATGATGAAATAATGTAGAACAAAGAGAAATGAGATAAAACAGAGTGCACCTGGGCAATGTTTGATGATTTTGGAATGTTGTGGATGCTGAGTAAAATCATTGAAATTTCACAGTGGGACTCATTCACCCAGGGTGATGAATTAGTCCTCCTATTAGTGAAAAAGTGTCAAAAACTAGTTTCTAACTGTTGGGATCCAGAATTTGATAAAATTCAGATTTTCAATCCTAAGGTGGGAATCATTTGCCACTAGTGGTGAATCAGTCTTCTCCCAAAATTCTAAAAAATCAGGAGACAACTCTGCAACACTAGATCTGGAAATATCTGATTGTTGGGTTGTTGAAGTCAATTTTATAGGAAATGGATATAAAACCTTCTCCTAGCTTGAAATATGAATGAGTTGACTTGAAGCACCTAGTTGACTTGTTTACCAATCTTCAACACCAAAAATCTTGTTAAATTTGCATATCTAGGTTTGCAAATAGACATGCAATGGGGGGAAAATGGTTGAGGGTTAGCAAATAGGGGTTTTCCTTGGTCAAAACCCACTTTGGTAATCAAACCCTTAATGAAACAATGAAATGAAAGAGAATGATAAACTAATAACATGCAATTGATATCAACTTACCAAACCCTTGATAATGCAAATCTAAAGTAAAGTCAATGGATGCTCCAAAGTGCATGAGTATTGCTTGATAAGATGTTGTAAGATGCTTGAATGCTTAATATTGCTTGAATATGATGTGTGAATGTTGGAGGATTGTAGGAGATGTAAAATGAGGTGAAATTCACTTATTTAAATAATCTTGTGCCTTAGTTACCCATTCATACCTCATCACAGGCTAACATCAAGTGTTTTTGAATAAAAACTCGAAAGGAAATTTTAAAATTTTTGAATTTGGAGCCAAGGGGGACTCATTCGCCACCCATGGAAAATGGGTCCCACCTAGGACCTAAAAATGGGTGTTAGGAATTAAGTTGTATTTAATATTACTTGTCAGGCTAACATTCAAAAATACACTTAATTAAGACATATGATGGCATAAAGGGACCAAATAAAGCATAAGAAATGGATAAATAGTGAATTTGTGCCTAGAAAAGTGTGAAATCTTGTTACAAGACTTTATAACACTTCAAAATAGGACTTGATTAGTGATAAAAAGGTGATTTTTAAGGTAAATTGTAATAAATGGAGTCTAGAAGAATGTAGAAATGCCTTACAACACTTCACAACACCTTCACAAGATGTCATTATTTTAATTTTAGTACCTAAATATGTATGTTCAATCCATGTTGCAACATAAAATCAAAGAAAAATAGATCAAACACCATGAAACAAGACCTAAAAGGCCATGAAAATGACAAGGACCATTTTCTATGGCACAATAGTAAAGATCTAGTTTCTTCCATTTTTGCACGATAAATTATGCACACCAATTCACATGTATAAATATGATTTCATTATACAACTAAAAAATTTAGTGAAGTCTTTGTACTTAAAGAAGCCATTTTCAATATGTGAAAAGAGCTCAAGCTCATCTTTACCAAGTTTATTTTGTACATTGCAATTACCACTAGCATATATCTATGTGTCCGTTTGAATGTCTTCTATTAATTTTTTATTCTTATCTTTAGAATGCTTTGAAAACAATGAATGAGATTACAAATTAATGTTAGTGTTAAACTTATAATTTCTTCTTAATTACTTTGTCCCGCTATAGAGAACTTGTGTCTCTTATCATGAAATTTGAAAATTTAGATAAATCAATTTATGTCCTCGAATTTAATTAAATTGTGTCATACTTGATAAATACATGTATTCACAATTGATATACCTTAGCTCTATAGATATACTCTTGTTGGGAAACAACCACACCTATGAGTAAACTTCCCCTCACCCCAAAAGATAAAGCTCTAGACTCATAAACACTTAGAAGAATAAATTACTTATTGATGGATTAGTTAATTAATGATAGGCTTGATATTTATGAGCTCCATTGAGCACCCTTGTCTAACAATAATCCTAATATAAATAGAATGTAGTATAATTTTTACTTGAATTAAACTACATGGTTTTCATCATTTAAACATTTTTACACTCATTCTTGAGTTGTTCATAACCTAAATTAGTGGAGACCTTTCCTTCTCTTTTTCCACCTTTATATATGTAATAAAAGACACTCTAAACAACCCCTAACCTCCTATTAACACCCAATTTGAGAAATCAAAGTTATATATCTACATGTGTCTTATTTAAATTCATTCTTTAGTCCTTTACCTATAGAAATTAAATGGTTCCTCACCTCATGTTCATAGTCTCTATTTACTAATATTCTTATTTAATTTTTCCAATAATGATTCAAAGAATCCTCATTGTTGATATCGTAGCCTTTTGTGAGCTCTCAATTCTTGATACATTTAAATATCCAACTCCTAGTTTAAATGTTGATCCAGTGATCTATTTAAATTTTTAAATCTTAATTCTTTACCTTAATCCATGTGGTTTTATTTATTTTAAATAAATCAATTAATGTATATCATCAAATTTGGCTATAGTTTAAGTATCAAATGATATCTAGCTGAAAATAAGTTTATGGAGCCTTCTTTCAGGGGATTCACTTAATAAACTAATGACATATTGCATGCATTCATAGGGTTCTAATAAAACCCCCTAATTTAATTTCTACCCATTAGAGTTATAATTAGAACTTACCTCCCTATTTTCACTGAGAGGTATCCTATGTACCACATATAGATCTAACTCAAAACTATTTATAATTGAACCATCCCATTTATTAAAGGTTTAACATAAAATACCTAGATGAACTATGACAAATATGTCATCCTCTACAAATTTTTGATGTAGAATCACTTATACTTGACTCAACATATGAGTTCCCTTTCCATGTACACAAAATGTAATTTAGAGCATCCTTAGATATTTTAGGTATCTTAATTATAGTATACATATTGATCTAAATTATATAGTAGATTTATATTTTAGATATACTTGATGATTCTTCTTGGAAAGGTTACTAAAAGGTGTTCAATAATTAGTTTTAGGTAACATGTAGGTCTAGGATTTTATAAAAAAATTATGACCTTGGTGTGACAATTATCTCCATTTTTAGTTTCATTCTAAGAGTTGGTATTAATAACAAACCCTTCATATTAACAACCACACACTGGACTCAATTTAATGTGTACATGCTATGGATTTTTAATGTTATGGATTTTTTAATGTTATAAATCAAATGGTCTTCAAATGAAATGTATTTTGAATTTGTGCATGTTCAATGTGATTTTTAAGGGTATGTGCAGGATCATGATGGGCCAAAAAGTGGCAATATAATGGGTATGTGGTTGATGAATTTTTTTTAACCAAAATTGATGAAACGAAAAGGTTTTTTAAAGGAGATTCCCAGCTTTCCACGAATATAAATTATGCTTTACTTTGAATTTAATAAGTAATTATTATTCATTTTCTATTCAAATTATGACTAAATTTATGATTGATAGACTAATTGAAAAACATCTATAGCTTTCAAACAGTATTGGATTTTTTTAATCCAAAAAATGAATCACATTCTATACTTCTCATACTATAGGATTAAAAAAGGAAAAATTGAATTTCATGAAGTTTTGACCAAGTTAAGGTGGTCAGACATACGAGTTTTCTATATTTTTAAAAAGTTTTAATAAAAAAATCATAATTAATCATTTCCTTGGAAAAAACTTACAAAAAAATATGCATCACATCGACATGAGTCCTCTATTATATATAAAATCTTATAAAAAATATTATCATTTTATTGTGGTTAGTGGTCGATAAACACCTACTTTTTTTTCCCTAAAATTTAAGTACTACTACATTGAAATTTCAAATTTTCACCAAATAGATTTTTTTTAAACAAACCTAGTAGTTTAGAAACTACATTCAATTTGCTACAACTTATATTCTTAAATAGTTTTGAAATAATGTAGATAAATTATTCAAAACTTTACGTCAAGTTCCCTAACTTTGATTTTTTAATTTTTTTGCCACTTAAGGGCCTGCTTTTTCCATGATGATCCTACACATACCCTTAAATAACTTTCAAATTGTGTGCATTATTTAATTAGTTTGCTGATATATATTTTTTTAATTGTTTAACCTACAGCTGTAATTTCATTGTTCGCATGGATCTGAAATTTAACATAGAGGATTTTATGCCTGGCACAAAAATTCCTACAGATCCCATACATCTAGATCCACCACCACAACAAAACCCCACACCTCCACACTCTCCACCTCCTAAACCCCTACCCCCTATAGTAGATTAGGCTCAGTTAAGAGAGATCATTAGACAAAACCTTATTGTGATTCAAGGAATAACAGATCTGATAAAAATTGAGCCTAGAATACCCCCCATCTAGCACGGTTTGCATCTATGATGCAAACTATTGTCAATTCTATTTGATCTAATAATGTGGACCTAGATAGGTTCCATCAATTGGGGGAGATAATTCTATGTAGATGGATTGTCCTATAAAGAAATTAGTGACCTTAAAATTACAAAAAAATCAATGTGCCAATATTTTCTTAACCCCCAAACAAACCAACCAATTCCACCCACCAAAAGAGGAATTTCAATTTTATGGTGTAGGCACCCACAGATAGCTACACATTTTTGGGATAGATGGTGGATGGTGTTTGATAATCCACCACATGGAAATTCTGAGGTTCCCCTATACCTTTTGAGAAAGTTATGGGCTGAGTTTGAGTTGGGTTTAAAACCCAACTATTTTGATATGAGGTCATTTCAGGGAGTTGGGCATGGCATGCCCCAACATAGACTAGGAGCATGTGTCGACCCTTAGTGACGTCCTCCAATTTCTCCTATTGTTCCTCCTCCTTCTCTTGGTGTTCTCGCTGCATTTCAGCAGTAGACCATGATATTGACATTAGGAGCATTGATTTTGCTTTCAGGACATCTCATTCATCAAACTACACATGCAGTGGTTGAAGTGGCCAATAGAGAGCATGGAGGCTAGGGCTATGGGAATACTCAGGCATCCACTTTAGGTGACCCACATGCATCTAGGATGGAGTCATATATGAATTTACTATATTATGAGGATCATCCTACATAGGTATGATCATCTTTTGAATTTAAATTTAATTTGTTTGTAATGTGCATAATTCATGTGAATAATTTAACATCAAATTATATATATAATATAATATTAATTCAAGAAATGTTCAGTGTAGATGCATGATCATACAATTCCTAAAACTCAATATGATCATGTCTATATGTCGAGTGTTGTAGAGATGGGATCACCTTTTGGTTAGGTACTTGAACCAATATATATTAAATAATTTGTGTGGATATATCTAATTTAATTTGGATTTGTACACATGTGTTAAATGATATGTTATATCTAGATGCAGGGAGGTCATACGATACCTAGTACTAACCAACCACAAGTTATGGTGAGCACTCCTAAGACATCATCAGCTCAGGTGTGTGCTTTCAAAATTTTGTTAAGTTTAAATTAAATACACATCATATATCTAATTTAATTTTTTCATTGACATACACGTGTGAATTTGATCTATACAAATTGTTGTACATCTATATGCAGGGATTTCATGAGATACCCATGGTGAGCGCACATAAGACATCGTCAAAATTTATGCATGGGAAATTTCAAGTGCGTGATCATGAGGTCTTATCATTCGAGGTTGTAAACTTTACTAAATCTCCTATACAATTTTTACAAACCTTTTAAATATGTATATTTGAGGTTTTAACATATTGTTTTCTTTATATGAATATGCAGGATATAGTAGATCAAGCATTTGGATCTTCTCAACTCATAGTTATGCTACCCGTTGAACAAAATGTTCCAATAGATTCACATCATCATATGGTAACTTATGCATACTAAAAATCATTTTTCCTATATTTACTAGATATTTAATTAAATTTATTTTTATCTAAAAGTTTGTATTTTCAAGTTTAAATATATTTAATCATATCAAAATTTCTAAATAACTTTAAATCTAATTTCAAGTTTCTTGTACTCTTTCACATTTTTATGCAGGTACATCTAGTCGACAAGGAAAAAGAGGAGACTTGATATGACCGATCAGCTTGATAGTTAGATGGCTTTAAATTTTATGGACTATAGATCTCTAGTTTTACTTAAATATATGTGTTGGACTTGACATATACATTTTGAACATGTTATTTCATGTACCATTTCACATATATTATATCGATTAATATTATATGGTTTTTATTTATTTATATCAATTGACTTTATATGATGATTATATATGTGCAGTCAATTATGATCATGTTATGGGTATGTGCAGGATCATGATAGGCCAAAAACTGGTGATATGATGGGTTTTTGTACGCTATGTGGCTGACAACTTTTTTCTTACCCAAAATTGATGAAATGAAAAGGGTTTTTAAAGGAAATTCTTAGCTTTCCACCAATATAAATTATTCTTTACTTTGAATTTAATAAATAATTATTATTTATTTTCTATTTGAATTACAACTAAAGTCCTAATTAATAGGCTGATTGAAAAACATGTATAGCTTTCAAACGGTATCACATTTTTTGAATCTGAAATATGTGTCACATTCTATGCTTTGTATACTATAGGATTAAAAAAAAATGAATTTCATGAAGTTTTGACCAAGTAAAGGTGGTTAGACATACAAGTTTTTTTATTTTTTAAAATTTGTAATAAAAAATTCATAATTAATTATTTACTGGGAAAAAAATTACAAAAAAATATGCATCACATCAGGACATGAGTCCTCTACTTATATCTAAAATCTTATAAAAAAATATTATCATTTTATTGTGGTTAGGGTGGTCAGACAGACACCTACTTCCTTATTTTTCCTTGGAAATTTAGAATTACCCTCTTGCATTACAGAATTTCAAATTTTCACCAAATAGATTTTTTTTGCCAAAATAAACCCTGAAGTGGTTGCCCAAAACTAGTTTCAGTTTCTGGATATATTCTTACATATTTTTGAAATAATATAGATAACTTAATTAAATTCACGTCAATTGTCCCAACTTCGATTTTTCTAATTTTTTGCCACTTAAGGGCCTATTTTTTCCATGATGATCCTGCACATACCCTTATATTCATTTTGATGATTTTATGCATTCATGTATGTAAAAATATTTTATCTAATTTTCAATTAATACATGCACTATATAAATTATTATCTCGAATCTAATTTCATATATATAATTTATCACATGGTTTGGTGAAAAATTAAAACATTCCTTAAATAGTTTAGATCATATTCATAATAAACTAAGGGTAGGAAATTTTAACTATTTTCCAACTCTAGAAAATATTTGAATCAATAAACAAAAACCTATCTCCTTGTATGCACAAAATGTATAATCTATACAATTGCACAATTATATAAAATGTGGTAAATACAAGACATGAAATGTATAATCTATAAAATCGGAACAAGATATTTAAAAAGTGACTAATAAGTCCATTGAAGTTCATACATTAAAGAAACATATATAATGTATATTGATGTTTAATACAACTATATAACATGATGAAACATATATGTGCATGTAGATACAATTAAAGCTTGTTAACTTTTAGGTCAAGACCACAAATTGATATTTACAGTCTCTTGATAAGATAATTTTACAATGAAAATC
>VDFB02219754.1:0-15484 GCA_007258455.2 Sequoia sempervirens
AAAACAAGGTCAATACAAGCATTGACAAAGAGTTTGGAGGAGTGAAAACAAGGTGAATACCAACTCCGAGAAAGAGTTTGGAGGAGTGGAAACAAGGTCAATACCAGTTCCAGGAACAAGGTTGAGAGCAGTTAGAGAAAATCCACAACCAAGGGACAATGAGTACTGTAAGTTTGGTACCCCCATTCTCTTTAACTTGCATTTTTCATGCCTATTTTCCAATTTAGATGCAATCTTTATGCATGCATAATAAGGATAATAGGAGCTTCATGCCTCGAACAAGGGTTTCAAATTTTCCTCAAACATTCAATGGGAGTAAATGTGGATGGACCTCTATGATATTGCACTCAATTTTTGAGTCTAGAGCACGCATGCACAAAGATCATGAATACATATTAACACGTAGGATCACACAGGCAAAGAGATTCATGCCAAGCAGAAAAAAACCTTAGATAACAACTCATGGTTCACAAATGATATGCACAGATATCAACCTAATACATAGTCTTCACATGCCATGATGGTTTGCACTAGATTCTTCCAATGCTAAATGTGAATCTCTGAATTCTTTGCAGATTGGCCTTTACGTCGTCATGCAAAAGCAACTTACAAACCCCACAACTTATATTAATAGCCTCAAAACAACAATGTACATAGGTAATTAAAACCCAAAACCTCTCTCAAGTGTGTAAATACCTTGAATGCAATATACACATATCCATATATCCAAAATAAAAATGGAAACATAAAAAACATATCCATATACACAACAAAAATTTCTATGCAATTTTTTATAGGAACATGGATCTCATTGCTTTCAGAAGTACCCTACACAACGAGAATCATCTACACAAAAAGAGGGCTATTGAATGTAAACAAAAACACATTTTTAATTTATTTATGCAATAGTACTAGGTCATAAATGAATCCTTTTTGCTTTGATATCATGTTTGAGAATTCATAATTAAGTCCCACTAAGTTTTTTAAATCATGTCCAACTGTATAAGAGAAGACCTCTGCTATGTGTACTTGGATACCATGGAGAAAGGCTCTTTGGGATCTTTCATCAATCAAGGTATTGTTAAATTTTAACACCTAAAAGTGAAAATGAAGAATCTTTCCTACGATGGTGGCCAATTATTCTTCTCAACACCTAGATTATAAATTTTTTGTCAATTTCATTGTCATCACAATTAAACCTATTGCTTGAGATATAGTCATATAGGTAAAAAAATTGGCTTTCTTGATAGTAGATACAATCTAGACAATTCAATCCTTGCATCAGAGATTATTGAATGAGCCCAACAAACTACTCATGATGCCCTTACTATTAAGTTAAAACTTTAACAAGGCATATGATTGCATCAAATGTCATTTCATGACTTTTGAATGAAGAACCTTCATTCAAAAATGATGCCATGTCAAGACTTTCAAATGAAGGTATTTTTTATTTCAAATATTTCATGTCCAATATTCTTTATAAAAGGAACCTAAGTTGCATGAAGGACCTTCAAATGAAGACCTTAATTCAAAGGTCCTTCATTAGAAGCTCCTTCATATGAAGGTTCCTTTAATGCCATCCCATTATATCTCTCAGAGTTGTTAGAGATATATATTTTTTTAAGTAGATATTGGACCATCAAATAGTTTCACCATGACTCTACCAAGATATCCGTCAAATTCACAAACCTTGACTTAACAACCACAAATTCATAAAATATTGCCCCTGTCAACCCTAGGGAATCACTTCAATGCCAAGTTTCTTGTTTTAACAAACCCCTAAATGTAATGAATCTCTATCATACAATGTTTCACACCAATCCACTGAGTTATAGTTCCAAGATAGTGGGTGGATTGGTGGATGCCATTTCTATTTATCCCTGAAACCCTTACACATGGAAAATAGGGCAGTCCCTATATTTTATTGTTTTCTCCCACAAAATAGTGATTTAGCACTTCAAAACAAATGCAAATGAAAGGGAACACATATATTTATCTACACCAATGATCTCATAGCATTTCAAGCTTGTATGGATCCATACAACACAAAAGACCTTTAGAAAAACAATAAAAAAATAGAAAATTGATTCAAGAATGTGGTATATGATATGAAATTTTGGTATCAACTCCTCCAACAATCTTTTCTCAAGGCTTGGAAGGATTTTAAAATCATCTCATACCCCAACTACCTCCAACCATGATGCAAAGTGATCAGGGGAAGCTTCTTTAGATGATCAACTAGATGATAAAACCACGAACTTAGCACATCTCTCTAAAATACTCTTTAAGTGGACCTTTCCAATCCATTATTCCTTCAACGAAAAGACCCCCCCAACTAGGGTTCTTGTAATCAAATAATCAAGAGGGCTTGTATCCACTTGGATCACGTAAAATAGGACTAAACCAAACCATGAAACTCAATTTTGCACTTAGGAAACTTCATTTTCTCATCGCTCTAACCACTTGGCCTCTTTACCACTAAAAGGCTTGTAGCCCTACCCGGTAGGACAGTAAAAATAAAATCCACATAGAAGATTCTATTAGGCCCAACAAATTTAAATTATACAATTAATATATGCACCTAAAAAGTCTCAAAACCTTCTTTCTTGACAGTGGATAGTAAAGATAAATGGACCAAAACAATGCTACTCCAAGAGGCCTAATTGGAAGGCTACAACAAGATAGTTGACTATCTAGGCTCTCCCCTTCACCCAAAGCCTTGAAATAGGTTCTTATAGGATAGTTACACCAATTTCTATCACTTCTAAGTGCCTTCACAGTTAAAATCACCCCAAACAAGCAAAACTCAACCTTTTGCTTCACAATTTAGGCCTATCACATGAGGATGTCAGGCCTAGAACATTGAAAACTTCCTCCACATAGCATGTCATTCTCCAAAACCTTAAAAATATGAAAATATACACAAATATCTTCCATCCCATCAAGAATTAGCATTATTAAAATGTGGAGATGGAAGAAAGAGCCATTCTTCAATCAAAACCCTAGTTTTGAGGGTTTTCAGACTAGTTCATGCTAAAATGGTGATATCTTATTTTATACTCAATGAAAACTTGTCAAATCACCTCCAAAAGAAAGTCAAATCTTCCCTCTATCCAACCATAAAGGAAAGTTAATACAACTTTGACAAGCCTGAATACAAAGAGCCTTCAAGAGGTGTCAAAAGGAATCAAAACCATTTCAAAACACTAAGGAAACTCCCATCAAGCACCTGGTTTCATCATGACATTTTGATTCTTTAATTTTCGAAGGTGCACCAAGCTTACAAAGTGAGGATGGAGACCTTGTGATTACATTGAAACTTATCACCAAGACTCAAAACCTACTACAAGCCTTTGAAGATGGTCCTTAGGACCTTATTACATCTTAGTCAACTTGACATCAAACATAAAACAAAACAAGGCCTCAAAGAGGCATGGAGACCCAAGGTGCCTCTACACCAAACCAACATCCATAATTGACTTACAAACACTTAACAACCCAGTATTTTGCAAAGTTGCAATTTTGACAACTTTTAATGTCAACAATTGCAATGGGATGGGAATATAATAGATAGTTCAGTGGGATAAGAAATGCATTGTTTGAAGCATCAAACCAATATGCAAAGATGAAAGAATGTACTAACCCATTAAACTGAAAAAGTTTCTTTTAACTTTAATAAGTTTGTTGGGTAGCTGGTTCTTTTAAGTTATCAAATCCTACCATCATACATAATCAAAATGTTGTTGTTTCAAATGACTATGACCACTAACTTTTACTATTTGAAGATGTTGAAACCTTGTCATAGAGAACTAGAACATTGATGCAACCACTCATCCTACCTTAAAACATACCAAAATTCTCCTAGAAATTAGACATAGGAAGATTTAAGATGACTTAAACAATTTTTATTTCCAAAGCATAAACTTATGATGACTTAACCAATCCTAGTACACACTCCCTCCCAATTAACCACTTAGACATATGGAGTTTATCAGTGGACAACTGAACCACCTCACACGTGCACTTGAATTATTTCTATTAGTGTTCTAATTTTTCTTTTTCAAGACAACTTAAATAAAAATATTATGTATGGCGAAACCATTTTTTTGCACAATACATTTGAGGCCTTGGTTGTGTAACTGGTGGACGATAGTCACATTTGAAACTTGTTACAAAGTTTAAAGTCTTTAGTTACAAGGGATAGTCTCCTTCATACATTGATTTGATTTGTGATGGACACATTTGGACGGTAGTAACAATAACTTGCAATCTATCAAGACTTGATTACTTTATAACCAGTGAAATTCTAGCAATGAAATTAAAGATTAATCATAATGTCACCTTGGGATCACATCACCATGAAAGAACTGCATCCAACATTCTTATGAGTGTAGGTACCATGAAATAGGTATTTTTCAGATCCGTCTTCCTTGAGTGAGGTAAATTTAGGAAGAGAAGAGGAAAGCAAGACATGTAGTAGATCTAAAAGAGGGAGATCAACTAGAGGTCAAAAGATAAGAAGAAAATTCTGTAAACGCATGGAATTTTTTCTTTCTAAAGGGGGGTCATGTTCTTATGATGATGAGAGCATAGGCAACATTGAGGTGCCATTGAGGTAAAACCATCTATGGAAACAATGGGTACCCAAAAACTTCCTCCAATAAACACTAATTTTTGTGTCAACAAGAGGTTATATCGCATAGCACCATCGTCATTACATGGTTTGGGCTTATTTTGCATGGATGACATAAAGGTATATTACAAAAAAGTTATTGAATTGATGGAGTATGTTGGACCCTGTTACAATTACAAAGATTGGATGCAACTGGTTTGATATACACGAAGTATGCGTAGGTATGCACTGTCAACAATTATATATAGGTAAAAGATAAGGATCAAAATAAAGGAGTGTCTATGTACATTGACGGAAGGCCAAAAGTATCAAGGAATATTTTAGGTTTTATAAACAATACATGATCTGGGTCAACAAATAAGCAACCCAATTGCATATTTGAGGCACACAAGGGAAACCGTGTATTCGTATGTGCAATAAAATCAATAAATACAGGGGAAGAGAAGCTAATCGATTACAATTTGAATCGCTTAGATACAAACACAAATATACTATGGGGGTGGTACATACTATATACCATTTTACCCAACTCCAATTAATGACTCCAATATACCATTTTATTATTATGTTTTTCCTCACAGGTCTATTAATAGTTTCCATTTTGGTAATGTTTAAAATTGATATTTCACTTTTGTCATAACTGACATTGATCATACGGGGAAGGCTTCGGCCCAAACCACAGATCATGATGCATCTTCAGGCACTTCTACCCGACAAGTTTATCTCATTGTAATTGTACAAATTAGATATGAGAAAAATGTTTTATTATTATGTTTTTTTCATAAGCTTATTGGGTTAATTTCGATAATGTTTTAAATATTCTTGTTGCAGACAGTTGATTGGGGAAAGGCACCAACAATAGAGGAGAGCATCCATAGGGTTGAGGTGCAATCACTGTTATTGGATGATGACATCGCATATTCAACAAACCCTATCGATATGATAAGGAAGACACAAAAAAGTGCAATGAAGAAATCCTTCAATTGTTATTCATAGTGCCTGAAATAGATGATAAGAGAGGGCAAGCCAAATTATTTAATCAGAGCACAAAAACAAGATGTCATGGAGGGTTCTCAATTATAGCATAAGTTTATTCATAGTTTTATATTTTGTACTCTTTTATGTCATGAACTAAAAATATGTGTTGTTTTACAAGATTTTTTGTGTCCTCATGATGCTCCTAGCCATGATCAGGGTACTGCAAGTGTTGCCTGAGGAGTAGGGGTTGGTACAAGTGTCCATCCTAATCTTCTCCTACACATCATCCGACTCATCATTTGTGCCTATTGTCGACATCGAAATGTCAAGCACACATAGCATACATTGGGTAAATGGGGTGGATGTTTGGAGCAAACATTTCCTTGGATCTCTTGTATTGCTAGTATGAGAACATTTTAGTCAGTTACTTTGTGACTCCAAGGATTCCCATTCCCATAAGATATGAGAAGCTGGTCCTAGGTAACTTTAAAATGTTTTAATTATTACTCTATATAATCCAATTGAAATTTACTTATTGATCACTCTTTCTAGACTATTTATCCCATCTTCATTTTGCAGGAAATGATGTTTTTTATAAACATCTAAGTGATATTACATTGGAGCTCTTCAGGCCCACCATACGTACATAGTGGAATGCCCAAAATGAAGATTTAAAAGATGAGCTCATTAACCGTTTAGCTAGATATTCAGTTAGTTAAAAATTCAACTAAAAACCAAGGTCCTTAAGAAAGCTTCTTTTCAGTACTCCATTCAAAGGATGTGAGGGACCAATATAGGTCAAGCATTTAGAGAACAACAAAAAAAATAATGAAAGCATCCCTCTATATGATTTTAGAGAGGGAGTGGAAGGACTGCATGATGTGGAAGGAGAAGGTCAAAAAGAAAAAGGAAAGACACCACCAGGCCAAGGAAGGTATGTGATACTATCAACAATGTAATTATATACTGATTACTCTTTATTTTTACATAATCTAATGTATTTCAAACTTTTCATAGGCTTCCTGACACATCAAAGGCAGCAAAGGAAAGACTAGAAAAACACAACCAACACAAACTTGGCTCTAGTGGTTATATGAAATTAGCCACACAAATTGTAAGTATCAATAAATGAAATATAGTATCCAAATAATAAATTGAAAACAATTTTGGTTTTATCACACCATAGAAGTAAAATTCATGATCTTATGAATACTTTGAAATTCATAAATAATTATTATTCATTTTCTATTTGAATTATGACTAAAGTCTGATTGATAAAGTTAATTCCTTGAAAAATCTATAGCTTCAAATGGTATCACATTTTTGGAATCCAAAACATGCATCACATTCTATGCTTCACATACTATAGATTAAAAAAAAGAAAAAATAAAATTTCATGAAGTTTTGACCAAGTTAAGGTGGTCTATTACATGATTTTTTATATTTTTAAAATTTGTAGTAAGAAATTCATAATTAATTATTTACTTAGAAAAAAAAAATTACAAAAAAATATGTATCACATCCGCACATGAGTCCTCTACTTATTTCTAAAATAATTATAAAAATATTATCATTTTATTGTGCATAGGGTGGTAAGACAAACACCTACTTATTTTTTCCTGAAATTTGAGCACGCTACATTGAAATTCCTTCAAATTTTCACCAAATAGATTTTATTTTTTAAAAATAAACCTAGTAAACCTAGTAGTTTAGAAACTACATTTAATTTTCTACAGATTCTATTCTTACATATTTTTAAAATAATATAGATAACTTATTCAAATTTTTACATCAAGTTGCTTAACTCTGATTTTTTTGAATTTTTTGCCACTTAAGGGCCTATTTTTTCCATGATACTGCACATACCCCTAAGTTGAATGATTGTTGACTTTGCATTTAGTTTACTATTCCTTTGTCTTAGCACTATCACTCGTATTCATCAAATCACTATGCATTGTTGATCTTTCATCTCATAGTCCATTTTATTGATATTTTCATACATTGTTTTAACTGTTAAGACCATCCTTTATTGATTATTGATTGTCTTTTAAACTATTTTCTACCTCTCATGACTTGGAATCTTCTTGAAGACTCTAAACTCTTTCCATCATTGCTCACTTGGTGAGGGGGACTGTCACTGTACTTGTTTGAAATGCTTGTGGATTGTAATTCTTTGAATCTACCCTTTACATGACTATCTTTTACTACCCCTAGTTGATAGTCATTCTAGGTGACTGCCCTTTATATGTATGTTGATTTTCTTCTTTGAGCAATCGATTTGAGCATCATTTGAATATTGACATTATCTCTTTCATGCCTACTAGGTCTGTGCTCTGCTCCTCTTTTGTTCCCATTGACCTCATATATTTAATATAACAATCCTTTAGTGCTCTTGAGCTTTTTCATCATGATTCATAGTCAAAACCTTTATAACACAATCATAAAGAGACCTATTGGGCACAAAAAATAGTCATAACTTATAGTCATTACTCACTGTCCAAAGTCAGTAAAACTATCTTTTCAACTTCACAAGGTCACTACCATTTAAATTTTATAAAATGACTATCTCTTGAAGGCATTTATGACTATCCTAGGTTTTATTCATGTGGTGTTTGATAGTTTTTGCACCCTCATTACTATCATTTCCCTTGTAAAAATAATCTTTTGTTAGTTGATTGTCATTATTTTTCCTTGAGATTTGACCCCTTTCTAATTTCTCATCAAAACTCTATCTTTAGTATTCCACCATTGTACCACCCCTCTGTTATAGCATACATTGTGCATTGCTTCTTTCTCATGAATATTAATGCACATGAATTTCCTCTTTAAATCATGCCATTGTCATAGGTTATTAGTCATAACAAACTATTGTTTCAACTTCACAAGGTCACTCAGTATATGCCTTTTATCCTTGGAATATTATCAAGACTATCTTGGTGATCGTTGTCCATAATTGAAGATTTTGATTTATCACTTTCCATGTCTTGATACAGAGCATCATACAAAACCACCTATCATCTTTCCTTCAAGGTATTTCAATCCCAAATAGAATCAGGAGAAGATCAAATATATAAACTTGAAGAATTTACTTAACTTTCATAAAAAGTAATCAAAACTCATCTACCATGTCAAAACAATTCATCAAATTATTAAGGCTATCAACAAGCCACTCACCATACCAGTTTTACAAACCTGTACCATAACTCAAACAACATTAAAGTGTCTATTACAACATCAAAACCTGATTAGAGAACCATTCACATCCTCTACTATACACCCTATCAATCTTCATAGCAATTGTATTCCAAACTAGGAAATATGATTACAAATCAATTCATCATGCCAATACCCTATTATCATACTTCATGACCACTGATAACTCCATCAACAAGCCAAGAAAAAATGATTATATCACTGCTCTATCTGATTATCAAGTTTTGCATATAAGCACTACCCAACACATTGAATTCACAAGTCCAAAACCACCATACTATCAAAATTTTCCTTCACAATACTATCCAAACATAGTTACAACTCCAATACCACTGTGCAAGCAAGTTTCATCTCAAACTAATCAACATTATCATTACCTTTTGAACATATCACTATTTTAGTAGTCATTCATCAAATCACTTTGCAAGTTTGAAAACCCTTAATCGAGTGAATTCCACAACCCAGGTGTAAATACCAAGACTAAAATAAATATTTAGAAACTCTTTTATGTCCACATAAACATAAAAAAGACCTTCCATAACCTTAAAGAAATCATTAGTTTCTTACACTGTACACTGTGAAAAGGCTAGTAAAATAATCTTTTTTACAAAGGAAGTCACCTTCACTCAAAACCCAAAAAAATCCTTAGTGAATGTTACAAAAATCCCAATTTATCCATTTTTAGGGATTAAAATACCCTTTGAGACAAAATATTAAGAAACCCTTGTTTGTAGGTAGAAAATCACCAAAAATGGTGAGGATTTTATGAAACAAATTATACTTACAAGCCTCCAACACACTGGCCACTACTTCCAACTAGTGTAAGATATGACCAAAGGTTGCTTGCACAGTCTAATAGAGACCTTTTCATTGTCTCCTTCCTTGAACCTGCTATCAATGGTTCTTGTTGAACTTGGATGACCAACCAAGCCCTGCCCAAACTCTTCTCAAAGAGTTTCCTCTTGTGCTTTACCTTTGGTGGATCAACACCTTCTTTCAACTGACTACTCTTCCTTGGACTTAGAAGGGTCTAAGTGCCAATGTCTCCATCTGACTTGAACTCTTTGCAGGGGAGTTAGGAACTCTGTTTCCATACATTTCACCACCAATGGGATACATTTTAGAGGTTCTTAGTTTCCAATGCACTCGATTCCAAGAAATTGCCTTGGTAAGGCCTAATCTCTACTAGCCCTTACCAGTCAGTTTTCTACCTTTTCCTCTCAAACTTGACAAACAACCTATCAAACAAAAGGCACTTTCAAGCACCCTTTTTAGAGCTTTAAATCTTCCACTAGGTTTCGACCTCTCACACCGCCATACAAAGGTATCTTATAATCAAGGGCAAAGGGCTAATTGACCTATTTTAGGCTTATGCCTTCAAATCACTTCTAGTGGATTTCATTGACTCAATTCCTTTGGCATGTAAAGACCTTACCTTATCCCACCAAAGAACCCAGACGGATTCCATACAAAGGGTAATCCCTTTCCCTTTGCCTAAGTTCTCAATTTTTTCTCTTCCAAACTCCTAACCGGGTAGCTAACACTCACCTAGGGCTTCGGGTGTACGCTGTATTCTGCTTGGCCTCAAAAGTTTCCCTACTCTAAGAAATTTGAAAGCAAAATGAAAAATTACTCTACACTGCCCATGAATACAAACATGCTGATAAAGCAATGAACACAATGCCAATAGTAGCTCTCGTTTTCGCAAAACACACGGGAATTTCAGTAAAAATAGAACTCTGCCAAGCTTCCTTCTATTCTTTCACCCCAAAATTTGATTACAAAGCCTACTAACTGCTAACTACGAGTCTTCACTACTTTTAGATGCCTTCTCCATCATTCAAGGGTAGTTGATCGAGCCCTTACTCCTGATTTTAAGGGATTCCACTCCAACTAAAGTGCATGCAACCAAACAAGTTCATCATGCAATCTTGCAACATTCTTGCAACTCTGCCTTCATCCTTCATTATAGGACCTCAATCTCCTTAATCTCGAACCAACAGCTCCTTAACTATCCCATGGCATCTTCAAACAATGAGGATAGCACACTAAATGCTTTATATCCTAACATATGTTGTCTTAAGCTAAATACAACATTTAACAACATGATTACAAAGATGACATTAATCCTAATGATTAACTCATCACACTCAACCAAGACCTTCTAAGGTCCAACCTAAACACACAAACATCCTGACTTGGCTAAGGTTAGTACAAGCCAAAATTGCTAATCAAACTGGAGTTAAGCCAAGGTGCTCCTGCACCATCCTCCCCAAAACAGAAAACTTCAATCCACCCTTGGATTGAGAAAGTTGAGATCAACTCCCAACTTCTTGAACTCTGCCTCTTTGATCCATACTGCATCAACTTCAGGTTGTCCTTGTCTTTGGATCAGATGTTCTTTGTACTCCTTGGTTCTTGTTCTCTTGTAGACCCTGGTATCCAAGATCTTATCAGCTTGCTTGACTGTAGCAGGGGGCAGTTTGAGTTCTTCTACATCTTGGATTACTTCATGAAGGGTCTGATCCAAGTCTTGGGGTGGTCCTTTGTAATGCACTAGATCTGCAACATTAAAAACAGGGGACAGTCCACTGTCATCTAGCAATTGCACCTTGAAAGCATTGTTTCCATACTTCTCCAAGCTAGGACATGACCTATCCTCTTCATTTGCAGCTTGTGAGGAACTCCTTTCTGCAGTCTAGATTTGTTCAAATGCACCATTACTAAGTCACCAACATTAAAGTGAACTTCTTTCCTATGCTCATCCACCTTAGTTTTATGTTTCATAGTATTTTTTGCCAAGGTTTTTCTGACTGTCTCATGAATCTCCTGCATTGCACAAGCAAAGTCATCAGCATATCCACTTCCTTTGACTCCATCCTTCAACTCCCTCAGCTCATAAACACCTCTAGGATGTAAACCATAAACAATTTCAAAGGGACTCTTCCCTGTTGACCTATTGACAGTATCATTATAGGCATATTCAGCTTGCCCAATAATCTGATCCCATTGTTGACCATACTCCTTGGTCAAGCATCTTAAGAGATTTCCAAGTGTCCTATTCACAACTTTGGTCTGACCATCAGTTTGGGGATGGTATGCAGATCCAAAGGATAGATTGGTACCCATTCTTTGCCAAAGAGTCTTCCAAAAATGACTCATAAACTTAGCATCTCTGTCTGATACAATGTTGATTGGTAAGCCATGAATCCTTACTATCTCCTTAAAGAAAAGAGAGGCTATTTGGCTGGCATCATTGGTTGTCTTACATGGCACAAAGTGAGCCATTTTTCTGAATCTGTCTACAACAACATAAACACTATCCATACCTTGCTTTGTTTTGGGTAAACCAACTACAAAGTCCATGCTCAAGCATTCCCATGGCCTAGAAGGGATAGGCAGTGGCTGGTATAAGCCTGCATTTGAAGAAGTGCCTTTGGCCTTTTGACACACTACACAACTCTCCACATACCTCTTGACATCTAAGCTCATTCTTGGCCAAAAGTAAAATCTTTGAACTAGTTCCTGAGTTTTGGTGATCCCAAAATGACCACTCAATGCACCATTATGCTTTTCTTGTATCAAGTTTTCCCTAATAGAACCTCTAGGAACACAAAGCTGATTTCCTTTAAACAAAAGATCACTTTGCAAGGTATATTCAACATATTTTCTATGGAAATGATTCTTGTACTCAAGACATACCTTATAAATATCTACAAAGTCTTCATCATCTGCATATAGATCTTTGAAGTGATCTATTCTCATGCTCTTCAACTGAATTTCTTGAATTGTGAGGACTCTTCTACTCAATGCATCAGCCACTTTGTTGAGAGCTCCTTTCTTGTGCTTGATATTGAAGGTGTAAGCTTGCAAGTACTCCACCCATTTCATGTTCCTGTGACTCAACTTCTCTTGTGAATTCAAGAAACTGAGTGCTTGGTTGTCTGAATACACAATGAATTCCTTGGGAAGCAAGTAGTGCCTCCACTTCCTTAGTGCTTGGACCAATGCATACATCTCAAGGTCATAAGAAGAATACTTCTTCTTGGCTTCACTTAACTTCTCTGAATGAAAATCCACCGGTCTACCCTCTTGGCTGAGAACAGCTCCAATAGCTACATTGCTTGCATCACATTCAATGGTGAATAGCTTCTCAAAGCTTGGCAACACTAAAATAGGTTGGGTAGCTATCTTTTCCTTCAGCAACTCAAAAATCTTGTTAGCTTGCTCATTCCATACAAACTTGGTTTTCATTCCTCCTTTAATGGTGTCCAACATAGGAGCACAAATAGCACTAAACCGTCTTATGAATTTTCTATAATACTGAGCAAGACCATGGAAGCTTCTTACCTTTGTTGCTGTCTTAGGAGTAGGCTAATTGAGAATGGCTTCTACCTTGTTGGTGTCCATCTTCAAGTTGCCATGTGATAGCACAAATCCAAGGTAAACCAGCTCTGTTTTGATGAACTCACACTTTTCCAAATTGATCATTAGCTTCTCCTCTTGCAGCTTCTTGAAAATCAACTCAATATGTTGGAGTGCTCTTCTCTTGTTTTGCTATATATTAGTATATCATCAAAATACACTACTACAAACTTTCCAATGTAGTCTTTGAGGATTTCATTCATGAGTCTCATGAATGTGGAGGGGGCATTAGACAAACCAAATAGCATAACTAGCCACTCATAGAGACCCTCATTGGTTTTGAAGGCTGCATTTTCCCTCACATCTCCCTCATGTATCCTAATTTGGTGATAAGCACTCTTTAAATCTATCTTGGTATAATTACCTAGCTTCACCTAGACAATCCATGAGATCTTCAATCCTAGGGATGGGAAACCTATACCTGATGGTTATCTTGTTTATTGCCCTGGAATCAGTACAAAGCCTCCATTCTCCTCCTTTCTTAGGTGCTAAGACAGTGGGTACTGCACATGGACTAATGCTTTTCCTAATGAGACCTTGGTCAAGAAGTTCTTGAATCTGCCTAGCTATCTCCTCATTTTGTTGAGGTGTCATCTTATAAGCTGCCTTGTTTGGAAGGGTGGCTCCTGGTATCAAGTCTATCCTATGACTTATGGCTCTTTTAGGAGGTAACGTTGCTGGTTGACCACTACTTACAATACCTTCATAGGTCTGCAACAAGTCTTGTATCTCCTTGGGTAACTCTTGCTTTTCAGCTGCCTTCTCTTTGCTCACCTCTCTTGGCTTGATCATTACTGCATAGCCAACTCCTTCTCCTTCTTCCAAAGCTTTTAAGAACTCCTTTTCACCAGCTATGAGCAGTTTAGAACCTGTTGTCTGCACCTCTGTATCTTCTAACAAAGACTGAATCTTGAAGGTTACATTGTCTTTCTTGAAGGTATATGAATTCTTAGCTCCATCATGCACAACTTGGTGCTCAAATTTACATGGTCTACCTAGGAGCAAGTGGCATGCATCCATAGGTAACACATCACACAAAACTTTGTCTTTGTACTTGCCAATTGAAAACTCCACCCATGCTTGTTCATTCACCAAGACATGCTGACCCTTATTGAGCCATGTGACCTTGTAAGGGTTGTTGTGAGGTATTCTTGTCAATTTCAGTTTGCTGACTACCTCCTCTAACACAATATTGTCAGTTGAACCTGAGTCTATAATGACCTTGCACACTTTCCCCATCATCTTGCACTTTATCCTAAACAAAGACCTTCTTTGGCTTGGCTCTTCTTTAACCGGTTCTTTGATCAAAGTCCTCCTCATCATGAGATTCTCACCTTCCTCTGAGTTCAAGGGTACTTCAAGTTGTTTATTTTCTGCAGCTGTCTCATCTTGAATCAAATTGGTTCTCTTATCTCCTCCATGAGAAGTGCTACCTTTCTCAGGACATCTATAGGCCGGGTGTCCCAATTGGTTGCAGTGGTAGCATTTCATATTAGTGAAATAGCTGCCTCTTCCTTGTCCACCACTTCTTCCTCTGGATCTGAAACCTCTTCCTCTACCACCTCTACTAGAGCTTCCTTCTTGCTGCTCTAAAAATCGGACTTCTCCTTGGGCTCTTGGTTCTAAACTTCTTCCACTATAACTTCCTCTTTGTCCTCTGTTGTCTTTCCCTTTACCTCTGCTTTTAGGGTTTTGTTCTTGTTTCTTTTTGCCTTTCTCCTCTATCTTCAAAGCCATTTGATAGCATTAGCGGACTATTTTGAAGTTTACTAAGCTCATGTCTTCTTGGATAGACCACTTGAGCCCATTCAAGTACCTTGCTAACTTGATACTCTCATCTTCAACCACTTTTGATCTAAGGCACAATTTTTGAAACTCCTCTGTATATGTTTGAACATCCATGTCTTTTTGCCTCAAATTGTGTCTTCTCCTATGCAACTGAACTTCATAATCATCAGGGAGATAGGTCTGCCTTATCTTAGTCACCATTCCTCTCCATGAAACTATAGGACCTTTGCCTTCTTTCTCTCTTTCAGATTGCACAAACTTCCACCATGTGAGAGCTGCTCCTCTCAACCTTGACTTGGCCACCTTTACCTTTTGGGCCTCTGTTATGCCATCACATTCAAAGTGATTTTCAATGCTCTCAATCCAGTCTACAACTAAATCAGGGTCCATTTGTCCACTAAAAAGTGGCACACCCTCCAATGCCTTACCACTTAAGGCTTGCAATGC
>VDFB02219755.1:0-27775 GCA_007258455.2 Sequoia sempervirens
GAGAATCCTTACGCTTTGAGGACGAAAACCCTAAAGGTTGGCTCTAGTTTCGGAGTTGCAAGATACTCTCTAGCTGGACGTGGGTGTGGCTTCAATGCAGGAGTCACCATTGGAATTCATTGGTGATGGCTTTCAACTTATTTCCAACTTTAGCTTGTTATGATGTTTTCTAGCTACGCAATTTTTCGTGTGAGTGTTGATTTGCAGCATTTGGGAGCATTTTCGAGTGTTATTTCAAAAAATTTGCTATTGCTAGTTTGTACTTTCCTAGCCCAGCCATGCCACCTTTGTGCTCATAATGATTGGAGTGTTGGAGATCTTCTTTTGGGTATTGAGCATTACAATTCCTAAGCCTTGGGCACCCCTTTGCACTGGTTTGCAGATTTTTAGATGGAGTTTCTGATTTTCTAGAGGAGTTTGCCCCCCTTGGTTGGGCGTATATCTTGGCTTGGGAAATGTGGAGGGTGTTGCAAATAATCGCCTTCCTTAGCAACTTATTTTGAGGTTGTTTGGTGGTTCCTAGACTACTATTTTGCTTGTTGATAGTTCGGTGGAGTTCCTTGCTGTTTTCGAAGGTGTTCTTGGGAGTTGTGCTTTGGTTGTGCTTGCTGTTCAGAGGTGTTTCCGACCTGCAATATCATATCAGACCTGAACTAGCTGCTGTTTCAGTCCATTTTCAGACTTCTAGGGGTCATAGTTGAGGTATACATTGTTCATTATTATCAAAAGCTATTGTACTTTGGTGTTGGGTATCATTTAGGTTGTCATCTCATATATCCAACTCATTGCAGCTGTATTGTACTTGCAAACTTCATATTGTAATGAGCTCTCATTGTAACACCTTTTGTAGTACCATCAGTGATCAGCTCTTGTGCTTATTTACTTACCCCACTAAATAAGTGGACTTTTCTAACCCGAATGAGCAAGTGGCGCTCCTGCTGAATAAGTGATTGAGCTTTCTTTACTTTCATGTTATGCTCGCTGAATAAGCAGAGGATCTTTCTTTTGGTTGGTCAACTAGCCGCCAATGCTTTCTTCGCTAGTTGTAATTCACATTGAATAAGCAAAAGTTTCATTTCATGTTTTGGATCATACTCACCCCACTGAACAAGTGGTTAATTACATAAGCACTTCATTGTAAGCCTTACCACCGTGTGCTCTTACCTTGCCCACATTGGGATTTGGGTGATGAAAAAGTGGAAGGTATTTGCTTTCAGTTCATTATTTGATTATCACTCACCCCACTAAATAAGTGGATGCTTTCAGTTAATGCAATGTACACCTTACCACCATATGCTCTCACCTTGGCCACATCGGGATCTGGATGATCAAAAAGTAGAAGGTAGCTTTATTAATTGATTATCATTGTTATTTTGGCTAACACTAACAAGTGCAAATTTGGGGAAAATTGGGTGAATATTACAAATTATGTCTGCATAGAGTGTACTAGAGGAAGAGCTTACAATGAAATAGCTTTTTGCAAACCATATGGTAGGATGGTAGGATATGGGTAAACAAGGCATACAAAGGAACAATCACCCAACCATACAACATAACAATCACCTAAGCGTACAGTATGTATAGGAGGTTCAGTGGGACAAAAAAGTGGGCCTATGAATGTAGAAAAAGACCATATGATGTCAGAAGTTGTACATAAGAAGGAATATAGAGCAAGATTCATACAACAAACTTAAAGATATTTTTTTAATTTTGAAATTGTACGATGGAGTAACTAGTAGCTCTATTACTATTATTTATTTTCTCCTTCATGGATTGTCATATCGTGGAAGAATTGAGGACTTCATTTTTTTCTAACCAATTGGAATGCATTACCTATCCCCTTATTATATTTCTCTTTCTGATGTCATCAATTTTCCTTGCATTACTCTTTTCGACTTCATTAATTTGCCATACCTTTTTATTACACAATATGGGTAGGATACCTTGTAACATTTATTAACACGACATGAAACAACAAACTTGAGATTAAAATTTTTTAATAATTTCTCCAAATTTTAATCTACCTTCTTCAACATTAGTTAACTCCAATTCCATTGCTATGGTAAAGTCTATAAATTTGATCATATTTGTGGCTTCTCCAACCCAAACCATTTTATTATCACCTTCTAATCCCAAATCGTCATTTAGCAACGAAAACTCTTTATACTTCATATCCTCTTCACTTCCAAATTTATATTTTGGTTCTTCATCTAACTTCACATCACCCACTTTACATTTTCTAAACTCTCAAGGATAAGTCTAATGAACAAATCCTTTGCAATCATCTCTTTCTCTTTTTTTTCATTCTTTGATTCCTATGAAGATACAATCCAACTAAAAGACTTCATAATTTTTCATTGCCACCAGAAGAGAGCTCTGAAAGAGTTGGTTTTATCTTTTGAACAAGATTGCAACTCTAGAACCCCTTCATCACATAGCTCTATGGTATCTTGGTCTTCACATTCCGAGCATTCTTCATCAAAGTCCAAATCAAGTGATCTATCAAATAAGGCTACTTCTTCCCTAACAAGTTCTTCAAATCTAAGACATAATTGTACCCTTTATTTTTTATAAACAATAAATTCTTCTTCTAGTTATGATCAACCTTGGCTGCTATTAGCTAAACTCGGCCCAACAATGCATTGTAGGCCTTTTTCTTTCAACAAACATCTATGAAATTCAAAATGAAAGTTTGAGTGTTGATGATTACCTTTTTTCCCATAAGCACTCCAAATACCTTTATGTTGTATTGATCAGCTCACACCAATTGGAAGGTTGGTGGCCAAATCATCAATTTTATGAGATTCCTCTTAGCTTCCTTTGGAAGCACATTCACCCTCAATCTGCCATCAATAATGGTATTGGTGAGCGTACTTCCCAATATCTCCATGTGTACATCTACTAACCATTGGGCTAGGTTCCTTGTTAACTAAATTGGGTCAATTGCTTGTTTACCCCAGAGAGGAGGTTCCATAATCAGTTCATTTTGTTTTATTTGATTTACCTTGTTGGATCATATGTTATGAGGGGTGTGTGTGTGTATATGTCACAATTAGAATGAATATTTATATCTATAGCATCTTTCAATTCTAGAATACCATCCAATCAATCTATTACCCTTCCAAGAATTGTGGTTTGCAGCACTTGCATTACAATAGGCTTGTTGGAACCAAGTTTTCTCACAGTTGTTGCCTTGCTTTAGTCATTCACATGTCAACCTTTACTTCTCTATTGGTAGGTTCGAGTAGTTTCCTTTTGTGTTTGAGATCTTATTATTGCCATACTTTATCCTCATTAGCTACATCAATCATATTGGTGTTGACTTGCTTCAAATAGTTACCATCTCCATAATTGTTGAATTCACACCACTAGCAAAGAATTCTAGGTGTGCCTTGATTGGTGGGGCGATGTCTTGTAAAATGGCCCCACTTGTTGCACTTCTAACACTATATAATCGGTCAACCTTGGTCATCACACTTTATTCATATTTTGGTTCCACCTACATTCTAGCAACTAGTGTTTGTTTTGTTCTTATATCCACTAGGTTATGCATTCAAGGAGGTATTTGATGTTGATGGATCACTTTAAGCAAAGAGTACTTTGGCACTCTTACTTTTAAGATTATAGAGGCAATCCCTAATTGAATGATCCACAACTTGGCATATTTCACAAAGCATCCTATTGGGGTGATTAATTTTAGTATGAGCTTCTTTTTTAAAATAATTTCACCAAAGTTCTTTACCTTCTTCTTTAATTTCCTTTAAATCTTTCATCATTCTAAACATGTCTCCACAAAGAGGCTACATCAATCATTATCACTTGAATTAGAATCATCTTTGCTTCTCCTCAAACAAAAGGATGTCTTTTTTTTTCTCTTTATGTCCATGGCTTGATTGTATGCATCGTCATACAATGAGGGAGGTAATATTTTAATCCACTTGTTCACTTCCGTGCTTACCCTATTAGGTATTATAAATTTCAATGATGATCTTATTATCATCCCTCAATAGTTTGAACTCTTAGTCAAATTCCTTCTTTAGTCTCTTCCACATTGTTTTCTCAATATCATGAATGTATGTATACCAATCTATCGCCAATCCTTACAATATTCCTAGGAAATATCTCAACCAATAGCTCTAGTCTATTTGCCCATTTGCAATCCATATGGCAATACATGTTTTGGAGAGCCTTAAAGGATCTTCATATCCATTTGTTGAGCTTTCATAGCTTTTGACTCTCAACATTTGGATTTTCTAGAGGGGTCACCATTGTTTGATGTTACCGCAATGTTTGAAAAATTCTTCTCGAGAAGTTTTGGTCAAGACATTCCTTTGCTCCTAGGCACTTCCAAACATGTGCAAACCTTCAACCCTTTTGAACACCTCAATAGTTCAAACACCACTAGTATCACCTACAAATTGTCTTCTTCTCATTCCAACCTTCAAACTTGATGTCTTAGGCTCAAATTCTTCTTTCATGCCTCAAAGATTGCTCTATATGCTTCCTACTTTTCACCTACCAATAAGTCCTTGCATCTCATTTCACTACAAAAACTTCCATTGTCCAAAGGGGACTTAATCAACTCTAGTGATTCAATTGTTTCTTCCTCCACCCAAACTTGATCAACAAGATCAATGCATCCTTCAAGAAGGGTAGTTGCATTGCAACTTCCACTCACTCTTCCTTAGTATGCTCTTGGGGTAATCATAATCAGTTGGATGCTCTTGTGCATTCATTCCCAACTACAACTTTGGCTCATGCTTCCACTTCTGATGTGACTTTGATCCTAGCTTCTACTCTAATTTTGACAATCTAATTATACTGATGGGATTTCTCAACACAATATTTTTCTTTGCTCTCTTTGTTCCCCAATCTCAAAATCACCTAATCTCTTGGTCCTAACCATCTTTCCACCTTTGTTGGGGGTCTAAGGACATTAATTTCTCAAATTCAACCAAACATCTTCAAGGAAACGGTGTCAATGTTAACTCCTTTATGTGATATGATTAATAATCTGTTTATATAAACATAAAATACAATACATACAAGATTGAGTAAGAGATTTGCAGCTGTATTCATATAAAGTTCTTCACATAGAAGTTAACCAATGATGATATGCTAAGGAATAGACATGTTCCCTCTCTACAAGAAGCATATTTAAAGTGCCTGGCAGTTTCCAAATAGAGCACAATCATCGACAACCACTAACAATTAACTCCTAATGACTACCCAAAAGTCAACAAAAGACTAACAAAACATAACAACTTAATTTTACAAACTACACCCCTTGAATTTATGATATTGGATAATATATCCAACTCTTATGCAAGGAACAAGATGGTAAAATTAAAAAAATGCAACTCTCAAGAGGACACTATACCAAAACAATCTTCCAACTAAGGAACTCTAGGTAAAAACACAATTAGAAAGAAAACCAAACCCTCTACCAATAGTTTAGAGCACACAAATGGCCAAACTTCAACAAAAAAATGTTACAAATTTGGGAACCAAAGGTCTCAACAAAAGAAGTCACTCCAAAGTAAGACAACTCTAATCCAAATGAGTCCATGTGATGTAGATTATCTAATAAAACATTAGAGCAATGTTTCTTTGAGTTTCATCAATTGAGGTGCACAAGGACACAATTTTGTGATAGCAAAACTTTTACCAAATTTGCGGGTTTGTGGGGGTGTGGTTGGCTATTACAATAATATATAAAAATTAATATTTGAATGTTACATATAAATTGTTATTGTCACTCAAGGACTCAAGCCTCCAAGATCACTTGCAAAACCAAAAATAACCTTGTACAAGAAATAAAAGAAAGAGCATAAACTTGCAATAATGGATGCAAAATAATATAGCCAATATGCAATACTCAAAATTGCACTTGTATTGGATTGGAATAAAATACAAATGAGAACCCCTTGGTTATATAGCCAAGGTGTGAGATACAATTAGACAAGATTGTGACATGTGTCTTAATCCTATATTATGAGACAACTAAATTAACAAAAAATTCAAAAGAGATAAGATAGGGTAAGGTCTTATCTAGACAACTAAGACTTCTAGAAGATCACCTAGAACCTAAGTAAACTTAACATGTGAATAAGTCCCCTTGCTAGGAATTAGCTAGGTATAAGACATTTATTTACACCAACATAAATAAAGTTCAAAAAAAAATTAAAATAACTGAAACAAACAAAAGCATTTTGAACACGGCATTCAAACATAGGACAAATATTACACGCAAACTTGGATATGAGCACCACAAAATGCTAATCTACATGTACTTACACAAATTCTATCGAATATATCTTCTATTGTATAAGTGTTATATCACTCTATCTAGTGTGTTCTATCAATTTCTATTATTGTACATAATAGTAATTTCATGAGATAAGAGTAAACATTGGCACCATTTCCTATAACAAAATCAGGTCCAATTCTTCACAAACCAACATTAATCAATACTTATTAACAAGTACACTAGAGACTCACGAAATCAATGCCACTAAGATCAAATTAAGGCAAGAGAATATTAGAGTGTCATCGGAGGCAAGAATGTGAAATTAGACAATCCTTTCAACTAGAGGAACAACAAGAATAAAGGATGAGGTTGCAAGAAGCAACCGACTCCAAAATTCCATTAGTCCAAAGCAAAAGCTAAATCAGAAATTGAAGTCATAGCCATAGTCAAAAAGTACAAATGTTATAACATTCGACCAACTCATCTTCCTCTTCCTGAAAAATGATGTTCTGATTTTGCAGATCAAATCAAGTAAAAGAAACTAACAAAGCCTCCTCTCTACAAGGAAAGTCTTCATCCTAAGATGGAGTCCAAGGATTTCTTCAGAAAACAATAAGATCGAACCATACAAAAGAAATCTTTGTAATATCAAAGAGTTGTTGATTGAAAAAAACTCAAGCCAAAAACACCAAGGCATAGGATTGGAGTAGAGAAAAGAGAACCTCAGGTTAATACAAGTGTACTAAACACAAAAGTCTTCGAAAAGAATCAAGGATTTTCACATGTTTGTGAGTATTGACAAGGCATTGGTATGTCGAATCAAAGCTTCTTGAAGAGAAGCTTACGGTCTCTAAATTCACATCAAGGACAAGCCATGGTGTCTCCATTACCAAGCCCAAGTTTAGAAAGGCAAAAGCTACCTAAGTTCACTAGAGATGGATCTAAAGATACAATGAAACACTACAAAACTCATGAAACCATTTAGTCAAAAATGGACAGGAAAATAAAAATTATTGGCTATAATCATTTACAACCATCATTGAAGGTGTGGCAATTGACTAGTACATAGAGATTGAACCAACCAATTGAATTAAGTGGGAGGAAGTATAGAAGGCCTTTGAAGAAGGATTTAGATAGTTATGCGACAACAATGAAATTGTTGCCAAAATTTACCAACACCTAACAAAGAAAACATGAGCTTACAATTGGAGGCTCAAGGAATTGTCAATCAAATTGGAGAAAAAACCAATTGATAGATTGAAAGAAAGATGGTTCATTAAAGGTCTCATTCCTTCATTATGGAAACAAAATGAAATAGCACGACCTTCATTGTACACAAAAGCATTCAATAGAGCTATGGACATAAAAAGTGAGGAAAAAATGTCTCCACATTCAAAAAAACGAAAAATTGTTGAAGACAATGGCTTAGATACAAGAAAGAGAGTGAACCCGAACTAGTGCAAGCATTACAAAAGATATGCTCCATATGATGAAGGAATTAAAAGTAGACAAAGATTCCAACAAGGGGCCTAAATATTTATGGCATAAGGATTGTAGAGCAGAGGGCCACACCAAATCAAATTTACCTAAGAGGCCCTTATGTAATATTTGTCAAGTAATGAATCATTCGATTAAGGAATACCCATATAATTTTAAAAGTAAGAGCACACAAGTACTTTTTATGCAAGGCGAGCAATCTACTACACTTAACACACCACTAAAACTGCAAAACAACAAGAATGCATCTCCTAGTGACTATCAAAATTGAAGACACGATAATAGAGTAAATGATATTAGTGGAGGAGGAAGGAGTCAAATATAATGACCTTAGAGGTTAGCCTATCATACAAAGTCACGAGTGCAATGAATGGGGTCACATCACAAGGTATTGCCCAAAAAGTCAAGATAGTATGGGACTATTCTGTAGATGTTTTGAACATAATGATCATGTTGATGCTAGATGTACAAAATAGAAAGGCAAGAATCAACATGATTGATGTAACCAAGAATGAATGTGTTGGCCATCACACAAGCCCAAGCAAAACAACGTTACATATTTGGATCTCGGTATAGAAAAAGAAAGACTTCATGAAGCAGAGCCAAAGTGCATCATGCTATAGATACTGAACATCGCCACTCAAATACACATGCAAGTATGTTAACAAATCTATTGGAGTCAAATGAAACAACTTTAAAGTAGTGGATTCATTGCATTCCCGAACTTAGAAATGTTATAACTAATACTATACCTGAGAGGGATGAGACAATTTAGAATCAAGAAATGTGAATAATGAAGACACAATAATTGAAGCTCCATTGTCAAAAGATCAAATAATTGTTTATGTGCTTCCTAAAGTGAATTTGGCAAGGAAACCAAAGATGGTACATACGGATATTCTTGGGGAACACCTGATAGAATACAATATTTGATAGTGGATTTTGCATTAATGTACTTCTAGAAGATACTTGGCAAAGCCTAGGAAAGCTAACTATTTAGTGCCAACTTTCTAGTTGGGAGGAGTGGTCCATCGAACTCTAACTCCAAAGAAAAGTGGAATCTTGGAATTGCAATTGTGTTCAAAAAATGAAACAAACTCCTTTTGTGGCCTATTCCACTAGCAAATGGAGGACTATAAAGTGTTTTATGCCAAATTGCAAGAATCTTGGAATTGCAATCATGTTCGAAGAATGAAATAAATTCCCTTAATGGCTTTTCAACTAGCAAATGGACTATATAGTATTTCTAGTAAACTATAATTTTATTGAAGTTATAGAGTGTAATGAAGATGAATAGAAACTACAAGATGACTAGGAAGCAAATGATAGAAAAATTTAAAGTTGAGAAAATTCGAGAAAACAATTCAAAATAATTGAATGGTACAAGTGTTAAAGAAAACATACATGGTTCACAATTAACAATTTATTCTCAAAGGTTGGAAGCTATTGATTACACAACCCTAGCAAAACTATTTGAAACAAACTTGATGGGTGATGGATATTGTTTTCGGCCGGGCTACTTGGCTAATGTTGGTGTTTAGATGGATTTACACTAACATTAACTAAGAATCTAATAGATAATTTTTGCATGATTTTCAAAAATAACGGCTAATGTTGGTGTTTAGATGGATGTAAAGTCCCCTCCCAATATGTAGTGGTAATGTACTATTTTAATTTAACTCTAATGTTTTAAGTTAAATTTATTATTTAACTTAGCGTTAATTAAAATATTACTAAAAGGGAGTTATAAGGGGTTTTTATTTAAAAAAGAGTAAAATTAATCTTTGAAGGGTGTTACTTAAAAGTGGCATCTATTTTCTTTTAAAAGATTAATTTTTAAAGTGAATTCAAGAATGTCAGTTGAGAGTTACATTGGGAGGATGGAAAAAGCAATTGCGAAGTTCTTTTCTAGTTTATGCAAGAAAATTTTGGAGAAGAAGTGTGTGTTGTGTTTATAGGACTTCATGAGGACGCCAACCTTAATGAAACTTGTAATACGGGGTTTGAGCAGAATATGAAAATATTGTAAGGTGAATTGCATCCAGAATATTAGAAAATCTAAAGGATGTTATTACAAAGTGATTGAATTAATGTGTTGGTTGTACATCTAAAGTATAAGAGTACTGTATAGGTTTATCCAAATACATGGCAGTGATATTGAAGACATACATTTTCTAATCATAATACACAGAGGAAATATGAATATATCCAAGGAAATTGTGCAGTGTTAATGATTTTGAAATCTTTAAGGGAGTTGAAGTTTAGTATTTAAATACAAAATAATTGTTGGTTGATAGCAGCCATATTACCATTGGAAGGTTGTCAATTCTTTGAAGAAGATTTCTCTCTCAATTCATGATAATCGTGTATCACTTGGAAAGTACCCTTGGGCAAGGAGTGCCCAGACTAACTATACGGATTATTTAAAGGAATTAATATTAGAGTCGTACATAGGGTATGTGGATCGTAGCATAAAAAGGAAGGCAACCAAATCAAATTCGAACTCAATAAGGAGTGATGTGGAGGGTCCATTGATGGTCAGCAAGTCAAAAAACAAATACGCCAAATTCCCTTGTGCATATTGATAGCCGTATTCTATTGTACCTTTCTTGTATCGGTTGTCGCGCATCTACCAAGTTCGTGGTACATCTCACAAGGATATCGTACGCTTACATGTAGCACCATTAATATATTTGCTATGGAACAAGTTGCCTAGTGAAGTTACTTGGAAGGCATTGAGAATAGCTTATGGTAATTTTCAGGTCAGCCCCATCGATTTGTTAGTTATATTCTTTGATGATAAATATCCTTAGTTGACAATTTTTCGTGATAAATATTATATCAGCTAGATATACTTTGTATTGAAAGGAACAAAAATTCATCTATTATATTGTTTGAATTAATTATTGCCACGTAATCAAAGTTATGAGAAATCAATATTTATGTATGTATTGCACAAACAAATATCAACCTATAAAAATCAACTAAAACAATCTCAAAACAACAAAGGGATAATTGTTTGATGAAATGTTTATTTAGATGAAGTCATGAAATTAAAAAAAAAAAATTGCATGTTAATTTAGCACGGAACACTCCAGTGGTAACAGAGCACAGAGCATTATGTCAGTCAGTGTTAAAAAAAAATATTTGGTTTTAGCCTTCCTATGAGTGACAGAGAGTGGAGGTATTTTAATAGAGAACAAAGGAAAACTCAATGGCAACCCCCTCAAGTTCCAAAGGGAGAAACTATATCATGTATCCTTGGTTTGCATCAAGACTTTACCCACAAGTAGTGGTACAAGTGATATTCATATATTCACAAGTATTGAACAGGTTGAAGAAGATATGGATGATAGAGAGCATGGGGAACCAAGCACTAGGGAAATTTTAAATGATCTTGCTAGAAGGCAGCGAGAGTTACAGAAAAATCTAGCTCAGATTGTTGCACTCATGGCTCAAAATATGGGAGGTAATAAGAATAACAATAACAATAACAACGGTGGGAACAATGTCAATGGTAGGAATGATGCAATGATGATGAACCAGTCAATAATAGGGCTGTTAATAGTGTACCATGACTAAGACAGCCAACAATAGACCCCTAATGCCTCAATTTCCTCCAACAAATAACCCTCAAATTGAAGTTGAGCCAACACAACATGAATTGCAAGAGAAAATTTTACAAGATTGGATGAATTCAGGGTTAGAGTTTCAAGCTGAAATGTGTTTCCGTGATTACATGGATGTTGAGATGAGACACAGACCTCATAGCGGTGGAAGAGTTCATAACCATGACTTGTAAAGGAAAGTTGGTAAGTTATCCATTTCTTATTTTGATGATTTAGGAAAGACTACAACTAGGGCTTGGGTGCAAAAACTCGATACATATTTTCAGCTTAACCCTATGCCAAAAGATGAACCTATCAAGTAAGTTGTTATACATTTGAATGGTAGTGCTCATGAGTGGTGGCATCATGGAATGATCACCATGGGGCATGATCAAATTGACTCATATGTAGAGTTTAATGAGAGACTAATCGATAGATCTAATAAGAAAGACCCAGAGTTACATTTTAAGTAGTTAGCACAGCTGAAGCAATGGGGTTTGGTTGGCACATGCATTGCAAAGTTCCAAAGGTTATCAATGTTGGTAATTGACATTTCAAAGAGGAGGCTGATTGTTTTGTTTATGGATGGGTTCAGATCCGTTTAGAGGTTGGATTAAGGCAATTGGTCCACCTACCTTAAAAAATGCATTTAAGAAGGCAAGAGATATGGAGTCCTCTACTTCAAAGAGTAAATTTCAGTCCAAGGGGTTCCTACCTAGGAGGGACAAAGCCAAAAAACATTTTCCAATCAGTCTAAGAATATGCCACCAAGATTGGACAGTGATCAGCTCAATGATCTGAGGAGGAAGAAATTGTGCTTTCAATGTAGAGAGCCATGGGACCCAACACATAAATGTGCTATTAAGGAAAAATCAAAACAAATTGAGTACTTTTCAGTTGATGAATCGGCTTCGGAAAATTCAAATCAGCAAGCTGATTCAAAGGAAAGTGATAGTGAATGTTCATCCAATGAGTCCGAAAAAGAGCAAGGAGGTAATGGTGTAATGGCCCAACTATCTAGTCTGCAGAAAATTGGATCCTTTAGAGTTAAAGAGGTCTTATGTGGGCAGCGTATAGTGACTCTTATAGACACGGGTGCCACTCAGAACTTTATTGATGAGGGTGTGGTAGCTAGAAGGGGTATCAAAACTGAAGATTCTGAAGGCTTCAAAGTGATGGTAGTTGATGGTTTCAGTCTCACTTGCACCAAGAAAATTTCTAACTTGGGTATCCAGCTGGGTAAGTATGAGCTTAGAGATGACTTCTATGTGGTAAGCATAAGAGATATGGATATGGTCCTTGGTATTCAATGGCTTGATTCCATCATAGAGTTCTACATGAATCTAAAAAACATGGAAATTAAGTTTGATGTAGGAGACAAAAATATCACACTTACGGGTATATCAAATGGTGGGCCACGTACAATCTCTTTCAAGAGGATGGAGACTGTTATTAGACAAGATCAAGTAGAGCGGGCAGCAGAATGTATTAGCATGCCTACAATTACAAAGAAGCCAAAGAGAGCCTATCATCATGTTGTAGAGGTCTTGATGTCTAAACACAGTGTAGTATTTGGGAGCATACCTCCAGGGATACCTCCTAATAGGGGCATGGACCATGTCATAGAGCTTGAGCAGGGGTCAAACCGGCAATTACTACACCTTATAGATATCCTGAGCAAAATAAGGATGAAATAGAAAAGGAAATTAAGCAGTTGATTGATATAGGGCATATTAGACCAAGTAAGAGCCCTTTCACTTCTTCAGTGGTACTGGTTAAGAAGAAGGATGGAATAATGTGCATTTGCATTGATTACATGGCATTGAACAAAAAAACAATTAAGATCAAGTATCCTATTCCTCAAATAGATGAATTGATTGATGACTGATGAGCTACATGGAGATCGATATTTCTCTAAGATTGATTTGACATCAGGATACCATCAGATACCGGTTAGAGAGGAGGATATAGAGAAGACTACATTCAGCTGCCAGTATGGTCATTTTGAGTTTTTGGTGATGACCTTTGGCTTAACCAATGCCCCAACAACTTTTTAGTCTTGTATGAACAAGGTGTTTTGTAATCAACTCAAGAAGTATGTCCTTATATTTTTTGATATCTTAATCTTCAGCAAAACATGGGAGGAGCATATGAGACATATGGATGAGGTGTTGAGTATTTTAGAGAGGGGATCACTTTATGCCAACGAAAATAAATGTGAATTTGGGTTCACGTAGCTTATTTACCTTAGCCATATTATTAGCTCCAAGAGTATTAGAGTTGATCCAAAAAAGATCAAAGCAATTGTTGATCGGCCTCCACCCACAATTCTCTCATGAATTAAGGGATTCTTCGGTTTTATGTGGGTTCTATGAGAGATTTGTCAAGGGTTTTTCACAAGTAGCAACAACTCTTACAAACTTGACTAGGAAGGGGACTTTCAATAGATCAAATGCAGCACAACAATGCTTTGACCATTTGAAACAAATTATATGCACTTGCCCAGTTTTTGCTATTTCGAATTTCTCCCAAACCTTCGATTTGGAGTGTGACACCTTGGGAGAGGGAATAGGTGCTGTCTTAATGCAAAATAAGCATTTGATCGCTTTTCAGAGCAAGAAGTCAGGAAGGGCTAAACAGACTTATTCTATTTATGATAAGGGGATGTTGGCCATTATGCATTTGATGGCCAAATTTAGACCTTACTTGGTGGGAGGAAGGTTTATACTTAAAACAGATCATAACAGTCTCAAATACTTCCTGAATCAGAGAGACCTTAATGATAGATAGCAAAAATGGGTGAGTCGGCTTCAGGCATATGACTTTGACACTGTGTTGTCAAAGGGAAGAAAAATATTGTTGTTGATGCACTATCCATGTCCCAAGAGACCTCATTTGTGCTCCTTAGTGAAGATCAGTGATGATTGGAGGGAGTTAATTTCTGTAGAAACCCTAGTTTCCCTTTACTGTTCCAATTGTCTTTACGAAGTTTTTGGGAGTTTTGATGTTTTGTGATTTTTTTGCAATTTTTGGGTTTTTGACAATAAATGAAAAGTACGGCTTTTGCAGGAAATTGAAATAAATTCAATAAAAATGCTAGATGACTAATAAGCATGGAAAACACAACTAAGAATGAAGGCGTTTCATCTTCTATTCATTATAGCTCAATACAATATGGTTCTACTGACATGCAAGAGGAAATAATGATTTTTTTGGTAAAAAACCTGGTAAAACAGCTTGCTGAAGATGCACAGAATTGTACGGCTGTATAGATTCCTCCCTTTCTCCCTCCGTCTGGCAAGCACAGAATGACCCAGTGGTTTAGGCGCCTGAACTTGTGTAGAGAAATGATCAAAAGGAGAGGCGTTTTCCTAGCAACTGAAGAGTATGGCTAAATGAAAAGTACGGCCTGTCAGAAGTATGGCCTGGTGAAGTACAATAGTAATAAATATTGGTACGGCCTCCTCAAATCAATATCTATGTCTCTGAATGTGATGCGCTCAGGTAAGAAGATGATCTCTGAATACAAACACTGAAGAATCTCTGACAATATTAACTTCTCTAAAGCTCTGTAGTTTACTCTGAATGAGAAAACCTCTGCTGGCAATAGATCAAGTGATATTGCACACTCTACTGAATTGCTTTCCCTTTGGAGATGGCTGGACTTCCCCAAGGAAGTCGAACCACGAAACCCTAAAGTCTAGACTCGAGATCAATTTGATCGGTCATCTCAAAATCAATAATCACATAATGGCTTAGAAACCCAAGACAAATCACTAATAAGCTACGAAAGTCGATTTCCTCAAAAAAAAAAAGAATAGGGTTTTTTAATAAATGACAACTTTTAATCTTTCAATTACTCCATAGTCTCAGTTAAATATTTTATAATGGCATAATAGTCACTTTTATTTGCCGATGATGGTACACCCCTCAGGCAATCACTTAAGTTCTCATTTTAAAATTATAACTTTTATAATATAAACATTAAATATTAATATTTTTTCCATCGACATCATCGATTCTGGTCCGTCGATCTTTGAGCCTCGAAGTCATTCGGATGCCGTAAAAGCCATCTTGCTAAAATAGCGGGGTCCCTGCTTACTTTTATGAGGAGCTACTAAAATATGAATGCGCAAGAAGCCTCCGTCGAGCAGAGCTTGAAAGACCACTAATCAATCTACGCTTTAAGCGAGAGGCGGGCAAGCTCAGTGACCCTCTATCCAAACAAATGCGACCTAGAGATTCGGGTGATAGGCCAACTCATCCCTCCTGAGAGATGTCACCGGTGGGGACATGACAATTTCAGCGGAATATACTAAGGACTCTTGGGATGCAAGGATCATTGAGGGTACTACACAAGATGACAGTGAGATGAGCCCAGTTGGCTCCAACTTAACCCTTGTAGTTTTATGCTTATCTTTTTGTGTTTTTTAGTTTTTTAGAGAAATTTCTAGACAGAAGTAGAAGGCACATACAACATAAAATGCAAAAAAAGTAAAATGCTTGAATTAATTGCTCAACTGGTACTGTAAATTAAGTTTGGCAGTACATACAATGAATTCACAAGCAATAAACGTACCCATAGTCCTCCAAATTATTTAAATAAGAAATTATTAAGCTTGCCAAGCAACAATGGCTGAAAGTTGAAGAATAACATGCCCGGGCTCCAGATCTATCTTCTCTCACAGTGTAACTAAAGAATAAGGGCTGAGAAGGTAGTATGCCAAAGATCCAACTAAGAAACAAAAGGGAGGCGTTTTGCCTCAAGAATCACTACGCCTCTTCTCAAGAAACATGCCAAAGCAAGGAGAAGTACGGCCTCTAGCAACTGCAAGGTACTAAAGCAAATATAGCAGAAGATAAGGGCGATCCAAGTGTAAACCCTCTCCTGTAGTTGAATACTAAATAACTGAACAAATATACTCTGATCAAACCCAGAAGAACCTTTGTTTGAAGCTCTCATCAATGGCAATCATTTAGCTGGTGTCTCACAGCCTCACAATCACAGATCCAATGAAGATTTCTCATTCTTCAATGAATTTTGTTTGTAACCCTTGCCCTCAGACAATTCATAGAGAAAATAAGAAATTGCAACATCAAATGATAATCAAATATTAGGTCGACTTGCAATGCATTGCCTTATACTCACAAAAAGGCACAGGTTCAAAGAAGTACGATTTCCTCATTAAAAATACATAAAAATGTATTTTAATTTATTTCAATAGTTTTCCCCAAAAATATTTGGCCGCACTTTCCTAGGTCTTTAAGTGATTTTAATATCACTTTATAAAGTAACCTTTTATTACTTTATATTATATTTAAGTGGCATTTTTCTTATAAAGTCAATTTGACTTTATATTTAATCATTTAAGTTAAATACATAACCACTGAAATACTCATAACTTCCTCCAAACTCAGTATAATGTCATGTCATCAAAAGCTGACGAACACTAAACTTCATTTGCCTGCACTGGTACCAATATTGAGGTGAAAGAGGTGGGAATGGCAAACCCCACCAAAACAGACACTGACCCTCTAACCAAGTCCTGTCAACCCACGAGGGTCCAAGAAATAGGCTAACTCCACTGCACTTGAACACTAACTAGAGTGGGGACATTAAAGTCCACCCTCCCCGAATTTGCTTGTCCTCAAGCAAACTCAAAGCTGGATGTTGTAAAATACTGTCACTCTCCCAAGTAGCATCCTCTACCGACAGATTTTTCCACTTAACCAGATATTCCCCAAGAACCCACCCCGTAGAGGATGCTCTCTAAACTCCAGAATGGCCTCAGGTACTAAAATCAACCTCCCCTCATCATCCAAGGGTGGTAGGTCTGTAGAAGGAACTATGTGTTGTCCCAACGCCTTTTTGAACGGAGATACATGAAACACATTATGTACCTTACTGTCTGCCGGTAATAGTAACTCATACGCCACCTTGCCAATTCGCCTGACAATGGTAAATGGCCCGTAGTAGCATGGCTTGAGTTTCTCAGAACCCTTCTTCCTAAGAGTGGACTACCTGTAGGGTTGTAGCATGAGGTACACCAAATCACCAACCTCAAAAGACTGCTCAACACTCCTCTGATCCGCATACTGCTTCTGCTGATTCTGAGCCCTCTGAATATTCTCACTAAGAGTTCTCATAATATCTTGGTTTTCTTGTAACAGATCATCAGCACTCGGTACTCTGCAGTCGCTCAGCAGCAAATCAATGAAACTCAGAGCATCATAAGCATATAATGCTCAGAAAGGTGACATCTGGATGGACATGTGGTGAGTGGAATTGTAGCAGTACTCACAAAGATATAACCGCTTCACCCAAGCCTTCTGTTGTCCAGAGATATAATTCTGTAGGTATCCCTCCACCCATTTGTTGGCAATCTCAGACTGCCCATCTGTTTGTACTCGAAGTCAATTCGGTCCTAGAAAGTCTGAATAATTCCTGCCATAAATTACCCATGAACCTATTGTCTCTATCGCTAACAATACTCCGAGGTAGCCCATGTAACCTGAATACCTCTTGAAAGAACAACTCTACCATCTGTGTAGCTGAGTAAGTAGTAGTGACTGGGAAGAAGTGTGCATACTTTGTCAATCAATCAACTACCACAAAAATGTTCTCTCTACCCTGAGCTTTCGGCAAGCCTGTAATGAAGTCCATCAACAAGCATTCCCACTTCCCCTCAGGAATAGGAAGCGGCTGTAGTAACCCAGCAGGGTAAGTATGCTCTTGTTTGTTCTATTGACAAACAGAGCACTCCTTGACATATTGAAGAACGTATGATTTGAGACCCTCCCACGAGAATCTCTCTTGTACCTACCTGTAGGTCTTAAAGTACCCGAGATGACCAGCCATGGGTGAATCATGAAGAGTTTGCAAAACCTTGTTCTTCACCTATGAACCTGGGACTAGAAATATTCACCCTTTGTAAATGATAAGATCGTTCACAAGAGAGGACCTGCTATCCTGAATAGTCCCATCAATGATGCCAGAAGCCCACAGATTCTTGGCATACTCAACTAATATCATGACTCCAATCCTCTAAAATCATTGCAATGGAGCTCAAGTGTGGTCGGCGAGATAATGCATCAGCAACTACGTTTTGTGTGCCTTTGACATAAGCAATGTCAAAATCATATGACGGCAGTTTGCTAACCCACTTTTGTTGTCTCTCGTTCAGGTCTCACTACCCAAGGAAATGTTTCAAGTTGTTATGATCCGTCTTGACACAAAATTTGCTGCCAACTAGATATTGCCTAAATTTGGCCATAGCATGCATGATAGCCAACATCTCCTTGTCATAAATACTAAAGCTCCTCTCAGGACCCCTTAGCTTCTTGCTCTCAAAAGCTATCGGATGACGGTCCTGCATGATTACTGCACCAATACCTTCTCTACTAGCATCACAGTGAAGCTCAAACAGTTTGGTGAAGTCTGGCAACGCCAACACTGGGCATGTCATCATCAAATGTTTGAACTTCTCAAAACACTCCTGTGCTTGAGATGTCCAAACGAAGGCTCCCTTCTTCGTCAGATCTGTGAGCGGTGTTGCATGTCGCGAAAACCCACTAACAAAACGACAGTAGAAAGCACACAAACCCACAAATCCCCTTAGCTATGTCAAGGTTTCTGGACTAGGCCAATCAACAATGGCACGAACCTTGTCAAGATCCATGCTAACACCATCTCTATTAATGATGTGGCCAAGATAGAGCAACTCTTCCATGCCCAATGCAGACTTGGACTCCTTGGCATAGAAGGACTCCTTGTCAAGTATACTCGGCACCATATGCAAGTGAGCCAGGTGCTCCTTCCAAGAACGGTTGTAGACCAATATGTCATCGAAGAACACCAGAACGAACTTCCTCAACTAACACTGAAAGACCCTGTTCATCGTGGACTGAAAAGTGGTTGGAGCGTTGGTTAACCCAAAAGGCATAACCAAAAACTCATAATGCCCACAATGACATCTGAAAGCGATCTTCTCAATGTCCTCCTCTTGGACTCTAATCTGATGGTATCCTGTCCTCAAATCAATCTTCGAGAAGTAGCAAGCCACATTAAGCTCGTCTATCAACTCATCAATACGTGGAATGGGATACCTGTTCTTGATGGTTTTTCAGTTTAGCATCCCGTAATTGATACACATTTTGAGTGTACCGTCCTTCTTCACCAATACAATTGAAGAAGCAAATGGAGACTTACTCGGCTTAATGTGTCCCATAGCGAGCAACTCTTTGATGGTTTTTTCTTTTTCATCTTTCAATCGCTTAGGATGTTGGTAAGGAGTGATCATAACGGGCTTGGTGCCCACCTCCAACTCAATAATATGCTCAATCCCTCTGTCTCGAGGTCTACCATGAGGTATATCACTAGAAACCTTTGAATACTTCATCTGAAGCTCCTATACATCGGAATGATAAGGTGTTTTATGTTACTCCTCACAAGATGGTTGTAACTGACATGCTGCTGCCCACTCAACCATGTCATGCTGAATTAATCTTTGCATTCTTCTGAGTGTAATAACCTTCAAGCTACTGTCCTTGAGGACTTTTAGAACTTGGTTTGTTCCGTCAACCTTAAACTTCATCTCCATCTCTCTAAGGTTGAGAGTAAACTCACTGATCGCATGAAGCCACTTCATGCCAAGAACCACATCGGTGTCACCCATTGTAACCACATAAAAATCTGCCTTGAACTCGTAATTGTTGAGCTTCATGGGCAGATCCGGAATCATCCTCACACTTGAGAGTATAACCGTCAGCAACCTTGACTTTGATACCTTTAAATTGCTGAGTTTGGATCCCTCTTTTCTCCACTAACCGTGCATCAATAAAATTGTGTGTTGCACCTGTGTAAAGTAGTGAGATGACCCTTTGACCAACCAAGATACCTCGCAAACGAAAAGAACCTTCCCTTTGCATACTTGACATGTGAGCCTCATGCATCTCTATTTCCACTTCCTTTTCAACTGAAATTTCTGAGTTTCCTTCTTCTAAATCTTCTTCACCAACTTGTTGATCAGAAAAATCAAAAATTATTTCATCCTCATAAAACCATTCCAACTGTCTATTTTCTCCCTTTGGCTTGAGAGGACAATCATGGTTCATGTCATAAGGTCCTTTGCAATAGAAGCAAAGCTTTCTCCTTCATAAATTGTTAAGTGTTTCACGATCCAAGGGTGCTGCAAACTTTTTCTTTTCATCAAGATTATTTGTTTTCTTAAAATCAAGTTTGCTATCCTTATTTGAAGTGGATGAGTTGGAGTTGAACTTACTACGTGGATGTAATGTCCCTTTTCAAGCCCTCGACACTCGAAGACCGTTAGCCTTTCCTTGGGAACAGGAGGCTAGTCTAAGTTAAAATTAGGGTTTCCTAATTTTGAGGAGATCATTGCTCGAGAGATGATAGTTTTAATGGCGGATTCTGGGTTTTCAGAGGGCTTCGCAGTGATATGCTTCGTCTCAGCATTCAGAGTACTTTCTGGAATTTACTATTTTTAGTAAATTCTATTTTTGGCAGTTTCCAGATGAGCTCAGGTTGGTTGACTTCCGGTTTCAGATTGATCAGTTGACTTCATCAGTTTTGGCTTCAGGGCATTTTCAGAGAAATGAGTTAAGTCATTTAAATTAAAAAGTCACGTTAAAATGTTATATTTTAATGTTGACCCTTGGCTTAGACTTAATGACTTGATGTTGTTTTAAAAAGGTGGTCATTGAGGGTGGCGCCCTCATTAAAAGAATATTTTAATATTCCCTAAGTCAAAGCAAGATTATGATAGGCGCATATTTCAAAGTTGAATATTTAAATGAAATATTAAATCAAGAGCTTGAAGGCAAAAGTACGCCCATCATTGAGGAGAGGGGATTTTGACCTAAAATCAGATTCTAGGGTTTCGTGAAGTCAAGCGAAGATTATAAAATGGAGTCTTGTGCATCATTTTGATCATCTTGGAAAATACACCGTTATGCTGTCGGATTGAATCTGGAACACTTCGAGGGATGAAGACCTCCTAACCATTGGGCATCACTTCGTGTTTGAGAAACAACATCTAGTGGTGAATTTCAGTCTATGTGTGAGTGCATCTTTAGTTCATTCATTGTATGTTCAGTTTATTGTAACTTAGATTAGATTGGCATATTCATGTTTCAGCATCTTGCATTATTGTAGGCAGCAGATTCATGTTTCAAATCATATTTCGAAAAAGACACAAAAATTGCATATGGGTATTAGCTCATTTTCTTAGTCTAGGAAGGGCGCTACAAATTGCCAAGTTTCAGATTTTTCTATGTAGTGTTGAATTTTTAAAGAGAAATCGATTCTTGCAGCAGGCCGTACCTTTTTACTGTCCTTGGGTTTTGTGCATTAAACAATAGTTGCATTTCAAGTTTGTGTTAAGCTGCTGTCTTGAGCGCCATCATCATAGGAGATTTATGCATCTTAGTTTACGCAAGTTGAGTGATTTATGAGTGAGTTATGAGCATTTGCATACTTTCATAGACTGCTGTTTCAAGTACAGAATACAGATTTGGTGATTCAACAGAAAACAGGAATATCAATTCCAACCTCTTGTGCGAATTGGATGTGGCATTTAGAATCAAGTTGAAGAAGTATTATTGCATTGTATTGGTACTACTTCCAGCTCTAAATCTCTTGACAAGCATTTGAATTTCACTCTGTAAACTGACAGTAGTACTGGCAGTATTTATTATGCTTTCTCAAATCTATGATGTAATGCTTTATTTCCTTCAAAGCTATTGTAGTAGTTAAATCTCCACCCTATGGTCGCTACTTTCCCGTCTTGGGTCAGCAAGCACATTCTGGGTGTAGAGTAGATTCAGTATTCAGCATTTCCTTCAAGTTTGCTTTCAGTATTAGTTGAAATTGTATAACTCCGCCCTATGGTAGCTACTTCCCTTCTGGGTGAGCAAGCACATTCTGGGTGTTGAGTAGTTTCATTATTCAGCATTTCATTTCAAGCTTTGCTTTCTGTAATCACTCCGTCATATGGTCGCCCCTCACTCCACCTTGGATTGGGTAGCACATACTTGACGTTGAGTTCCCTTCTGTATCTTGAGTTTACTTTCTTGCACGTTTCGGTTTATCCATCTAACCTTAACGGGTGCACTTGCTTGAATGTTGTAATCTGTTATTTGAAAACGAAAAAATTTGGCTCGGTATATTTCAGTGGTATCAGAGCCATCATCCTGCCATCCTGTGAAATCAGCCTTCTATGAGTGACAGAGAACAGAGGTATTTGGCAAGAGTATACAAGAGAGGTACAGTTCAGACACAGTTGCATCAAGCCCCAGAGGGTCACACAGCTTCCGAGGTTTTGAGGGCTAATTGGGAGCCTTCGCAAGAAACAGAAATGGGGGATAATGAAAGAAGTTCTGGCAACAGAGGTGACAATGGGAAGGGTATAGACAATTCAGCCAATTCGGGTCAAGGACTCGATAAGAAGATGGATGCCATGATGGATATGTTTTCTCTCCTGTTGGGGAGATTGGGTCCCAAGATTCCACAACACAACACAGGGCATACCGGGGAGCACAGTGCTTCCAACCCGCACAATGGTCATGTTGCCCAACCTGCAGTGAGCAACACTTACATTTCTGCTAGACCATTCAAACCCACGTTTTTGACACCAGCACTCCCACAGCCTGATCCTGAAGAAAATGTTTCATCCTTGGAGAGGGTGAGGATAGGCCGAACAGAGTATGACACCCTTCCTGATGAAGTAAAACTTGACATGTCCTTCAATGATTACATGGAGTATAGAAGGAAGGATAGAGGCCAAGGGAGAAACTATGATCACAGAAGAACCCCAGCACAAGGAGATTGGAATCAAGCTCTCAACAAGGTTACGCTTGCCCATTTTGATGGAAGCGATAATAATTCTGCTCGAGCCTCGTTACAAAAACTAGACAACTATTTGGCACTTAGGCCAATGGCTGAAGAAGAAGCGATTAGATTCGCTACGCTACACCTAGATGGGGTGGCGCATGAATGGTGGTACCATGGCCTAGTCACCTTAGGCCATGGGTCTATCACTAGCTACGATGAGTTCACCAATAGACTCATTGAGAGGTTCGAGAAGAAGGATCCAGAAGTGCACTTTAGGGAATTGGCACAGTTGAGACAATATGGCACTGTGGATGCCTACATAGCTGAGTTCCAAAGACTTTCAGTTATGGTCACTGGAATCACAGAGAGAAGATTAGTAATCCTATTCACTGAAGGATTGATGGAGCCAATCAAGGGTTGGATCAAAGCTTTTGATCCACCGTCCCTACAAGAAGCAATGAAAAAAGCTAGAAACGTGGAGTGGGCTGCTCCCAAAGCAAAGTTCCATTCCAAACCAGCTTTTCACAAAGGAGATAGAGGGAAAAAGTTTCATCAGAAGCCTCACCATAAGGAGTTTAAACCACAGAACCCCCCTGGCTCAAGATTGGATCCAGAGACTATCAATGAACTCCGTAGGAAAGGGTTATGTTTCCGTTGTTGGGAAAATGGTCCCAAGATCATGTGTGCCCAAAGGGTGCCAAAATTCATCAAATTGAGTTCTATACAGCTGATGAAAGCAATTCTGATTTTTCTGATCAGCAAGCTGACTTTGAGGACAGCGATGAAGAAAATACTCCAGAAGAGTCTGAAGGTGAAAAAGAAAGTGGTGGTACATTGGCTCAACTTTCGAGCTTCCAAAAGAATGAGTCCTTTAAAGTTCGGGGAATGATCAAAGGGCAACGTATTGTTGCTTTGATTGACACTGGTGCAACACATAACTTCATAGACGAAGTTGTGGTGGCAAAGAAAGGATTTCAAACAGAAGACTTTGAAGGGTTTAGAGTTATGGTTGCGGATGGGTTTCACATCTCATGCACCAAGAGGATTCCGAACATGTCAATGCAATTGGGCAATTACGAAGTCAAGGATGACTTCTATGTGGTCAATATTGGAGATACGAATGCTGTCCTTGGCATTCAATGGCTGCGATCTCTTGGAGAGATCTCTTTAAATCTGCAAACTATGGAGTTGAAGTTTCAATCCGATGGAAAGAAGGTGGTGTTGAGAGGAATGTCAAATGGTGGCCCTCGGATTGTGTCGTTCAAGAGGATGGCGAAGTTGATGCGTCATGATCAAGTGGAGTGGGCTGCGGAGTGCATGATTCTTCCCGCTAGTCCAGCTGAAACAAAAATAGAGCATCCTCCAGATATTCAGTCTTTACTCACCAAAAAGAGTAAAGTGTTTGCTGATTTACCTCCTGGGCCTCCTCCTGATCGAGGTTTTGAACACATCATAGAGCTCAAGGAAGGAGCTAAACCGGTGATCACAACTCCATACCGGTATCCGAAGAGGCAAAAAGATGAGATCGAGAAGAATATCCGAGAACTTTTGGAGATGGGTTTCATACGCCCAAGCAAGAGCCCCTTTGCATCTGCAGTGGTTCTTGTGAAAAAGAAGGATGGTACCATGCGCATGTGCGTGGACTATCATGCTTTGAACCAAAGCACCATCAAGAATAGATACCCCATTCCCAGAATAGATGAGCTCATTGATGAGCTACATGGGGCTAAGTTCTTTTCGAAGATTGATCTGAGGTCGGGTTACCATCAAATACGAATGAGGGGATCAGATGTGGAAAAAACAGCTTTCAGATGTCACTATGGCCATTTTGAATTCTTAGTCATGCCATTTGGGTTGACTAACGCTCCGACAACCTTTCAGTCTTGCATGAACCGTGTCTTCCAGAATCAGTTACGAAGGTTTGTGCTGATATTTTTTGATGACATTCTGATCTACAGCAAGACGTGGGAGGATCACCTCAAGCACTTGGAGGAAGTGCTCAGTATCATGGAATCTGAGAGCTTGTTTGCTAAAGCCTCCAAATGTGAATTTGGAATGGTGGAGTTACTGTACCTTGGCCACATAATCAGTGCTGAGGGAGTAAAGGTGGATCCGGAGAAGATCAAAGCAGTGGTTGATTGGCCACCACCTGAAAGTTTGACGCAGTTGAAAGGTTTTTTGGGCCTTTGTGGTTTCTATCGGAGGTTTGTTAAGGGGTATTCTCAAAATGCGGCTCCCCTTACTGATCTCACCAAAAAGGGAGCCTTTGTTTGGTCAGAAAAGGCTCAAGTTGTTTTTGACAAATTTAAGAAGATCATGAGCTCGTGCCCAGTTTTGGCTATCCCTGATTTCTCAAAGCCATTCGAGCTGCAGTGTGATGCATCGGGTGAAGGAGTTGGTGCTGTCCTGATGCAAGACAAACACCCTATTGTGTTTGAAAGCCGAAAATTAAGGGGAGTGGAAAGGTCATATTCAATTTATGACAAAGAAATGCTTGCCATTATGCACGCATTAGCCAAGTTCCGACAGTACTTGGTGGGGAATAAGTTCGTGGTTAAAACAGACCACAATAGCCTCAAGCATTTTATGCACCAGAAGGATTTAAATGAGAGGCAACAAAAATGGGTGAGTAAGCTTCAAGCTTACGACTTTGACATTGAATATGTCAAAGGAAAAAATAATGTCGTGGCCGATGCTCTCTCCAGAAGGCCTCATCTTAGCTCATTGTGTGAGCTTACTGCAGATTGGAGAGACATGTTGCTTGCTGATTATGCAAAAAATCAGTTTGCAACCAGCATTCTGGAAGGTACTTTCCATGATAAAAAGTACCAGGTGGTTGAGGGTTTGATTCAGTATAAGGGAAGAATCTTTCTGGTGGCTGATTCTAAGCTCAAGAAGAAGATTCTTTTGAATTTTCATGACATTCCAGTTGCTGGTCACCAAGGGTTTTTCAAGACCTATAGGCAGATCCGAGAGAGGTTTTCTTGGAAAGGTTTGAAGAGGGAGGTTCAACGTTACATTCAGGAATGTCCTGTTTGTCAAGCAAATAAAAATGAGCACACATTGCCAGCCGGTCTGCTGCAACCACTTCCAATTCCCAATCAAAAATGGGAAAGCATTTCAATGGATTTCATCACTGGGTTGCCCAAGGCTCAAGGGAAGGATTGCATTTACGTGGTAGTTGACAGATTAACCAAGTTTGCTCATTTCTTTGCCATTACCAGCACTTTTTCTGCAGCCCAAGTTGCAGATTTGTTTTTTCGAGAAGTGTTTAGGCTTCATGGGTTGCCAAAGAATATTGTAAGTGATAGGGACAGCAAGTTCCTAAGTACTTTCTGGCAGGAAGTTTTCAGAATGAGTGGTACTGTGCTCACTCCAAGCACGAGTTATCACCCTCAAACTGATGGGCAAATAGAAGTGGTGAACAAGTGGTTGGAAGGCTACTTGAGAAATTATGTGTCCGAACAGCAGAGAGCTTGGGTTAAGTGGCTGCATATAGGCGAGTACTGCTACAACTCTACCTTCCATATGTCAATCAAAATGTCTCCTTTCTTGGCACTATATGGGTATGATGCACCTAGTTTTGCAGATTTGGTGTTTGGTGACAGCAAAGCACCATTAGCCAAGGATTTGTTGTAGCATAGTCAAGACATAATGAGATCCTTGAAGGATAATTTGCAGATTGCACAGAATCAGCAGAAGTTGTATGCTGATCAGAGGCGGGTAGAGCGTTCTTTTGAGGTTGGGGATATGGTTTATCTCCGTTTACAACCTTATAGACAGTCTACTCTCAAGAAGAGTGGAGCTGAGAAGCTCAAACCTCGCTTCTATGGACCATTTAGGGTCATCAGAAAGGTTGGGGCTGTAGCTTATGAATTAGAGCTACCTTCAGATAGCAGAGTGCATAACGTCTTCCACGTGTCTCGCCTCAAGAAGGCAGTTGGACACAATGTGGTTGCTTCTTCACAGTTGCCACCGTTGGACGAAGAAGGACAGTTGGTTCTGGTTCCCGAGTCGATACTTGACTTCAGAGAACGTTCCTTGAGGAATAGAACTATCAGAGAATGTTTGGTAAAATGGAAGAACCTGCCTTTGGAGGATGCAACTTGGGAAAGTGATGAGATAATGCAGCATCCTAGTTTGCAATTGCTTGAGGACAAGCAATCTTGGGGAGGGCGGACTGTAATGTCCCCTTTTCAATCTTGACATTCTCAGTGACCGTTAGCCTTTCCTTGGGAACCGGAGGCTAGTCGGAAGTTAAAATTAGGGTTTCCTAATTTTGAGGAGATCATTGCTCGGAGATGATAGTTTTAATGGCCAGTTCATACGGGTTTTGGAGGGCTTGTGATGATAATACTTTCGTCTCAGCATTCAGAGTACTTTTTGGAATTTACTATTTTAGTAAATTCTATTTTTGGCAGTTTTCGGATGAGCTCAGGTTGGTTGACTTCCGGGTTCAGATTGATCAGTTGACTTCATCAGTATTGGCTTCAGGGCATTTGCAGAGAAATGAGTTAAGTCATTTAAATTAAAAATAGTCACGTTAAAATGTTATATTTTAATGTTGAC
>VDFB02219756.1:0-17631 GCA_007258455.2 Sequoia sempervirens
GCTTTTGAAGTCTCACTGTAGCCCACAAGGATTCCCTTCTTGCCAGAAGGCTCCAGTTTGGTTCTCTTTTCTTTGGGAACATGAACATAGACAGGACAACCGAAGATCCTCAAATGGCTGACTTCAGGCTTCTTCCCTGAAAAGGCTTCTTCTGGAGTCATATTCTCCAAGATCTTATGAGGGCATCTGTTCTGAACATATACTGCTGTCCTAGAAGCTTCTGCCCATAGGAAGGTTTGCAAATCTTGATCATGAATCATGGCCTTTGCTGCTTCCACAATTGTCCTGTTCTTTCTTTCGGCAACACCATTTTGTTGTGGATTATAGGGAACACAAAGCTCCCTCTTAATCCCTGCATCAGTACAAAAGTTTCGAAAACTACTGGAGGTGTATTCTCCACCATTGTCAGATCTAAGAACCTTAATTCGTTTACCAGAAAGATTTTCTACTAAAGCTTTAAACTCTTTAAACCTATCTAGAACTTCCTCAGATTCTTTAGATTTCAAAAAATAAATCCAAGTCTTCCTAGAGTGATCATCAATAAAGAGAACATAATACAAAAAACCACTCGAAGAAGGAACAGACATAGGACCACATAAATCAGAATGAATTAGGTCTAAAATACACTTAGATCTATTTTCTCTACTATGAAAGGGGGCTTTTATGTTCTTACCTAATGCGCAGCCTTTGCATGTACCTTCGTGTTCCGGGTTGAATTTGGGAAGGCCCGTCACCAACTTCTCCATGATGGGTAGAGCTCGAAAGTGCAAGTGAGCCAATCTTCGATGCCAAAGATCACAAAGGCTGGTAGAGTCATGAACCAATGCTTGAAGAGGAAGTGAGCAGACCTTGTAGAGGTTATCATGTCTTACTCCAATTATATGACCATCCTTGAAGTTAGAGTTTTGCATCCACACTAGAACTTTGCCTTTGGAGAAGGCAACTTGATATCCTTTATCTTCCAAGGCTGAAATAGAAATAAGATTACGCTTGATTCCGGGAACATAAAGAACATTACCCAATTGAAGCGATGTGCCAGAATCCAAGTGAAGTGTGGAGGTTCCAATTCCCTTTACGAAGTAGGTGGCATCATCTCCAATGATGACTTGATCAGCAGATTCCTTTTCCACCAAGTTGGATAAGTGTCCCTTGAATCCGGTTATGTGGCGGGAGGCACCACTGTCGATTATCCAGGTGCTGGAGTTGGAAGGTATACAGCTTGATAACGCTGAATGAGACATGGAATCGCATGGACCTTCGAACTTCAGATCATACACCATCTTGACAAGCTGAAAGAAGTAATCTGAGTGCAATAAACTGATCACGATCCTCAAACCCGCTCTGATACCATGTTAAATTTTGTAATCAGTAGTAAATGCACAGAACATTAAAGCAGAAATAGACAAGATGACACAGCATGTACCCTGGGAAAACCCTCCTCTTGAGGGAGAAAAACCCAGCAACAAAGATCTCTCTTATTATTCGATGCAACAGTAGTAGATTTACAATTTACAATGAAGTCTTAACACAAGACTAATTAACAGATGTCAAGCTCCAGATCACACCTGAGAAAAATGCAAGCTGATAATGTTGCGTAGCACTTCAATTCGAGCATTGATAACATTCTACAGATCAGATCTGATAAATTCTCTATTAAGTCTGAACCTGTTCGCACTTTTCTGAGATCACTGAACCAAAAGAATGTACTCGGATCTCAGGGGGAATTCGCACTGATCTGATGATTAGTTCCGCAACTTGATGAGGATGATAAGTAGCATAAGGAACCTGTTCGCCATTGATAGAATTTGAGTCGAGCTTCTTTATAGAGTTCGCCTTCTATTTGAGGACATGTTCACATCTGTTAAAACCTCAATGCTATATTCGCCTTTTATAAGGATGAGCTCCACTAGATCGCAGTAGTATTGTACTTGACTATATCGGACTGGCAGAGATCAATCGAAAAACTATATCCCAAATGTCATAACTTGAAATCGAATATATACCAATACATTATATGTCGGCCTTAATACATTTAAAGAGCTTTTACAAATGTCGGCCTTTAATAACAAGAGAACTTTTTATGTCGGCCAGAAAGTAAGACATGAAATAATGTGTATTAAATGAATAGCCGACGGCTACATTCAGTTTAATACTTTCTCAAATGGCATGAGCTGGAAGGATCAACCGACGCTGATAAACATTAACAAATTATACCCCTCTCAAATGAATTCATCTAAAATAGGCTGATGTGACTCTGATCAAACCTACCCAAATAGAGCTTGCCAATATCAGCTGTAGTTTGATAATAATTTGAGAAGGCACAGAAAATTAATTTTAAATCCTATTTTCAACAAGTAATCCTCAAATAGGTCTGTAAAAAAAGGTTGATGAACTTTTATAGTATCCAACTTTCAACCATGAAATGCATCAGCAGCACCTCATATAACTATAAGATATCCTTGGATTAATTGTGTTGTATATTCAACCCATTGTTGGGTAATTTTAAAACCTTTTAAAAAGATCATGATTACATTAAAAGAATGCTTCGTATATTGAATTTTATAAAGGCAATTAATCTTATATTTAGCAACGTGGAGATTTCTCCATTCAAGATTTATCCTTAAGAAATTTGACATAAATGATTTCCCTCCTCTTATAATACTCGGTGAAAGGCACTAATTTGGGAATAGTGTTATCCTTGTGTTTACTTTCTTTAGCTCTTACTGATCAGTATTCACTTTTTGGAATTTCCTTTTGCCCCTCCTTGCAATGTAACTAATCGTATATTCAAATTCCCATTGACCTTTTTGGCCATATATGTATGTTAATATATTTTCTTTCTTTCTTTGTCACAATTCTGAACAAGAGGACAATGAAATGTAAAAGACTGGTGGTGAGGGGAACTATAATAAGATTGAGAACAGAAATATTCAGTATCCACTGTAACATACAAGACTTGTGGTGAGGGTAACTACGATGACATTGAGCAGAGAAACATGTGTATACATACATACATGCTTATAGGCAAATGTGGATGTTGATATTATTGCCAAGCAATTTTTAGATCACCACCCAGAGAAACACCAATTTGATGCATGACACCCCCTTTAAGAAGCCCACAAAGAAATGTTTTGGCATTTACCTTCTCTTGTTTAGTTCATAGTAACAAAAATTGTTCTCAAAAATAAATCAGCAAAACTAAAAGAATTTTATTTTTTGAAATCACCGTTTAACAAGGAAAAAATCAAGTTAGGGTTAGGGTTGGAATTTTTGTAAAAATGGGAAAAAATTGGGTGAGGGTTAGATTTTTTACAGATATATCATATATCACCAAAGATCAGGAATATGCCATTTTTTCATGGTCTAATTGGATAAGAATCATGATTTACTCCAGATAAATCACCAGAAAACTATTTCATCAAATTTTATGCAAGACTCGTGATTTTCACAGTGAAAAAATTAGGAAATGATCAAATTCCCGAGAAACCATAATTTTTCCCAATTTTTGCCACTACAGTTTAAATTTTGTATTCCATGTTTTGGCCTCCTGACCAAGGCCACTAGAATTGCCAATCCACCTACACCTTAAATTTAACTTATAGCATAATGCAAGCCTCTAGCAAAAATAATTTGTCTATCCACTGCAAGATCCCAAGTTTCAGTCTCTAGCAAATGAGATATCTTACATGGATAGATTTTATTTCATGTTTTTAAATGCAAATATTCAATAAAATGCTGCCAAGGAATATGCCTCTTGGAAAAGGAGAGTTAGCAATCATTAGAGATATTTTTTTAATTTTTAATACAAGAAAGGCCATTTATGAATTTCAAAGGCTGGACAAAAATATACTTCAAAGTTCTATAGAATTTTCAAGTACCTTCAAATTACAAAGGCTGCAGTGAATTTTTGTAGCATTTCTTGTTGCCAACAATCATTTTCTTTCAGGAGAGAATTGACAAGTGGGTTCCATGTAAAAGCATCAGGGACAAGCCCTTCATCAACAACTGCTGTAATGAGAAAGCTGGTAGCCTCATTCACCAAAAATGCTTTGCAAAGCCACCCTATAAGTGTGTTGTAAGTTATAATGTCACGTGTAATTCCTTCTACATGCATTTTGTCAAAAAGCTCCTTAGCTTCAGATATTCTGCCCTCTTTGCAAAGACCTTTAATGAGAGTGTTATAGGTGACGCTGTCTGGAGTACATCCTCTATGACGCATCTCCTTAAAAAGTTTTCTTGCATCAAGTGATTTATCTGCATTACAGAGCCCGTCAATCAAAACATTGTATGAATTACTATTGGGGGTGACTCCCTTCCACAGCATTTCTTGAAACAGATCCAAGCCCTTCTCAGTGTCACTTGCCTTGCAGAATCCTTTTATCAATGTGTTGTAAGTAATAACATTTGGAACACATCCTACTATTGCCATTTCATTTTTTAGCTCCAAGGCCTTCTGAGTGTTGCCTTCCTGCACCAACCCATTGATTAAAGTATTATAAGTGACCGTATTTGGAACTATGCCCTGTGGTAACAAGTGGTTGAAAATCTTCGAGGCCTCACCTATTCTGCCTTCTTTGCATAGACCAAAAATAAATGAGTTAAATGTGATTATATCAGGGGTACAGCCCTGTCTTGACATTCTATTCATTAAATCAACTGCTTTATCCATTTTACCCTCTTTGCATAGAACATGGATTACTGTGTTGTAAGTTCGTACATTCATAGCAACACCCCTACTAGACATTTCTTCCAAAACCTTATCAACATCCTCCATTCTCGCTTCTTTACAGAGACCATGAATGAGGGTTGTGTAGGTAGCAACATTTGGAGAGCATCCCTTACTTGTCATCTCATCAAAAAGTTGATAAGCTTTTATGGAATTTCCCTCCTTGCAAAGCCATAGATGCAAAATACTATAAAATGTAATTTTAATCAAAATATTGTGTGCCAAAACATTGATTGAGTGTGTGTGTTAAACCATTTTGGTGGGTTTCTAATTCTGAGAAACCATCAATGAGATTATTGTAAGTAAAAACATCAGGCGTGCAGCCCATCAAAAGCATCTCATGTAAAACTTTAAGCGCTTCCATTGCTCGATTATCCTTACAAAAGGTGTCTATGAGGGTATAAAATATAATGGCATTGGGAACACAGCCATGCTTGGGCATTTCGTGCAGCAAGCGGCAGGCAACCTCTGCCTGTTTCATTCTGCAAAAGGCCTTAATGATGGTACCAAAAGTGAAAACAGTAGGAGAAACCCCAGCACTAAGCATGCTGTAATAAACAGACTGTGCCATTTGGTGACAATTCTGTGAAACCAGGATGTCCAGCAACACATTGAATGATTTCACTGTGGGCTCACAGTTGAATTCGCTCATTAAATTAAGAACACGAGCGGCCTGACCTGGTAATTTAGCTCTTGCATAGCATTGCATTACCAAGATAAAGGTCCATTCTTGACAGACGCATCCTTCAGCCTTCATTTGCCTTAGAAGTCTGTGAACCTCTTCAAACTGCCCAACATATCCCATTTTCCTTATTATGGCATGGTAGGTCGCAGTATTGTGGGTGTACCCTTTTTGTCTGGATGCCCAATTGAAGGCATTCAGAGCAGTAGATGCGTCAAGAGGTAACTCTAACAAATCCAATAGCCTCATGGGTGTAAGACCATTTATAGTCTCCGCAAGCTCTTGAAACCCTAGTGGCCTTGGCAACCTTCCACATTTACTTGGCCCCTGTCTTAAGCCTTCTTCCTCTGCCACCTGGTTTTCTGATGCAGTCAGTGGGGTATAGGAGGAGAAAGGAAAATGGCATGTGAATAGACTGAAGATGGGTGTTTGAACAATGTGGATGCATGGAATGGAGAGATTTCCTCTATATATGTATGTGAATACATTGAACAGGGCTGCTTTAGCAAAGTGATTAAATGGGTTCGAGGGATTCAATCTACATATGTATGTGTGTCTAAAGATCATTATTTTCAGATTCAGCCCACTTCATTTACATTCATCAATAAATTAAACCCTGATTAAAAACAATCCAAACTTTTGTTTTTCTGCTTAATTCTTCCATCTCTAACCTAAAATAAGGCAATTTCATCTTTGCATACAGTAGTATATAAACGTCCATAATAAATTACGAGAAATCAAATTTGGTTTGGGCTTATTCCCCCACTCTGAGGTACAGATTTTATTCTTAGGTACAAATACCATACAAGTAATTTTTTCAGTCCAAGAAAGTAGGAAGAAAGAACTCACTGCATCGAAACCGTGTTCACGTAACCTTCCTCGCAATTTTCGCTCTTAAAGTTGTCCCTCTTTATCTCAAGGATCTGTTAACAGAGTCAGCTCAGTTTGCAAATATTGTTTGCCATGAGCGCATTAATGACGATTGAAATCTTCTGGCTGGCATAAGCCACATCTTGAAAATTTGAGACGTAATAATGTTTGATAGTAATAGATTAGTTTAATAAATTATAATTTTCTTGTTAGTCGTTACGATACTAAAATCTTCACCATTATTATTTTACTAGCAATTGCACTTTAGGTGTGCAATGGGGTACGCCGAATAATTAGGAAAATAGATAAAGGGAGACATGGATGGATGGACAGAGAGAGGGAGACATGTCTAGAGATAAAGGGGGGGAATAGAGGTAGAGACTAAGATATAGTGAGAAAGGAAGAGGGAGACAAATAGATAGATGGATATAGGGAGAGGGAGAGGGAGAAGGAGAGAGAGATACATATAACTGAGAGAATTAGAGATAGATAAATAGAGAGGGAGAGAGGGAGATAGTAGGGAGAGATAGAGATATATGGGAAGAGAAAGAGAGATGAAGATATATGGGAAGAGAAAGGGAGAGAGAGAGAGGTAGAGATAGAGATATATATAGGGGGATAGGGAGAGAGCGAGGGAGAGATGGGGAGAGATAGAGAGGGGGGAGATAGAGAGGGGGAGAGAGTGAGAGAAAGGGAGAGAGATAAGTAGAGGGAGAGATAGAAAAGAGGGGAGAGAGGGAGAGAGATAGGTTGAGGACGAAGAGAGAGAAGAGGAGAGAGGGAGAGATAGATAGAAGAGGGAGAAAAAGAAGAGGGGGAAAGAGAGAAATACATAGAGGGAGAGAGAAGAAGATGGGGGGAGAGGGAGAGATTTCTCAAAGAGATAGAGAGGGAGAGATAGAGATATATAGAGGAAGAAGGAGAGGGAGATTCAGAGTGATATAGATGGTGAGTTAGACTGATACAGAGATAGAGATATAAGGAGATATAGAGAGAGGAGGAGAGGGAGAGAGAGAGAAGAGAATTAGAGATAAATAAATAGAGAGGGAGAGAGAAATAGAGAGATAGAGGGAGAGAAGTAGGGAGAGATACAGATATATGGGAAGAGAAAGAGAGATATAGATATGTGAGAAGAGAAAGTGAGAACAAGGTAGAGATAGAGAGAGATAGGGGATAGGGAGGGACGAGGGAGGAAGAGATGGAGAGATATAGAGGGAGGGGGGAAGATAGAGAGAGGGAGGGAGAGAATAGTCAATAAGGAGTGAGGGATAGAGAGAGGGAGAGATATATAGATAGAAAGAGGGAGAGAGAGAGAGAGAGAGAGGAGAGGAGAGGAGAGGAGAGGGAGAGATAAAGAGAGAGGAGAGAGGGATAGATAGATATAGAAGAGATAAATATATAGAGAGGGAGAGAGGGAGAAAATGAGAGAGGGAGAGAGAAAGATAGAGATAGAGATAGGAAGTGATATATAGAAAGATAAATATAGAGGGAGAGATGGAAGAAGAAATATGGAGAGATAGAGATAGAGAGACAAAGAGATATAGATATAGAGGTCTAGGAAGAGAGAGAGAGAGAGAGAGAGAGAGAGAGAGAGAGAGAGAGATGGGTGGATAGAGAGAGGGAGACATGTTTAGAGATGAAGGGGGAGGAAAATAGAGGTAGAGATAAAGATAGAGCGAGAGAGGAAGAGGGAGACAAATAGATAGATAGATATAGGGAGAGGGAGAGGGAGAGGGAGAGGGAGAGGGAGAAGGAGAGATAGATAGATATAACAAAGAGAATTAGAGATAGATAAATAGAGATGGAGAGGGAGAGAGTATGGAGAGATAGAGATATATGGGAAAAGAAAGAGAGATAAAAATATATGGGAAGAGAAAGGGAGAGAGAGGTAGAGATAGAGATATATATATAGGGGGATAGCGAGGCAGTGAGGGAGGGAGAGATGGGAAGAGATAGAGTGATGCAGAGATAGAGATATAAGGAGATATAGAGAGAGGAGAGGGAGAGAGACAAATAAATAGAGAGGGAGAGAGAAATAGGGGAGATAGAGAGAGGGGGAGTAGGGAGAGATAAAGATATATGGGAAGTGAGAGAGAGATAGAGATATATGGGAAGAGAGAGAGAGAGAGAGAGAACAAGGTAGAGATAGACAAATAGGGGATAGGGAGGGAGAGATGGGGAGAGATAAAAGAGAGAGGGAGAGAAAGGGAGAGAGATAGGTAAATAAGGGAGAGATATAGAAGAGGGGGAGAGAGGGAGAAAGATAGGTCGACCAAGAAAGAGAAGAGGGGGAGAGGGAAAGAGATAGGTAGAAGGAGAGAAAGAAGAGGGGGAAGAGAGGCAGAGAGAGAGAGAGATACATAGAAAGGGAGAGAGGGAGAGATAGAGAAGACGAGATAGAGAGATAAATGTTAACATTTATTGTTTAGATAAATATAAAATTTTACATAATAATGTAAAATTTAAAATACAATAATATATTACAATTTATTAAGGCCTCCCTCGCTCAGTCTGCGCTGCCACCCCACCACGGAGTCCAGTTCACGCTGGCATTTCTCCATTATGTCAAGGTGTCGAATTAGCTCCGATATGGCCCATTCTACAGTGGAGAACAACATGTCCATTCCTGCAATGAAGAGGTTTTCTCTTGTCTGCTCACAACAATAAACATAATCTAAAAACCCTCATCGAACCCTTATTTTCAGGCTGACAGCTCGCCAAATTGGAGCAGTGAAAGGTCAATACCGATGTGAAAGAGTTTGGAGGAGTAGGAAAAACAATAGCGGCGGGAAAAGCAACCAAAAATGGTGAAAAATAGCTGAACAAATGGCAAAAAATGATGAACGGCTGAGATTTGCTTTATTGGTTTGCATTGATACGGATGGCGCGCCAACAAGTTGCATAAATACCGGCAAGAAAGTAAAGCCGATGGGTGAAAAGTGAATGGCATGAGAAGTGGTGAAAGCGTGAAAAGGGGGACGGAATATCCAACGATGGGCAAACATTCATTCGTCTCCAGCCTTCTCACTGTGGATTTTGAAAATTAGCTTGCTCTACTTCAAAGTGGATACGCCTTCGGCGTAAAAAATCAATATACATTTACTATTTAAAAGATAGTTTTATATATATTCACAAAAAATGGTAGGAATAGGCACATTTTAAAAGTTCAAACAATGTTACATCTTAGAATCAAAGAAAACAATATAATTATAACAAGTTGTTACATGGCGAGAGCAAGAGCAAAGGGTGGAGGAGGTGGGTCTCATCAATAGGATTCAAAGTGTCCACAAGAAGGTTCCAACCATCATTACCATCTTTATCATCATCATTTTTATCTCCAATAGCAATTTGAGTAAGAGAAAGAGCAAGAGCTACTAGAAAGAACTTCTCAAAGTCTAGCTAGCTAGCAGTCCCACCACCAAAACCTAGGGAGAAGCAAAACAACGATTAGTGGGTTGTGACCATCCTTTTTAAGCACAATATCTTCTTACAAGAGGTGGATAGGCCTAAGAATGGGCATCTTGGTTGCCATAAACACATTGGTTGTATCCTTGACAACACTCACAAGGTGAAGACTAGCCTCTATATGAGGTGGGAGTCAAAGGGTCCATGACAACAAGACAAAATATTACTCTAATGATCCAATAGCACTTAGAGGTGAGCAACTTCAAGTGCAATTTTATTTGCTTGCACTTGAATTTACATGAACACATCAGAACATATCATTACTTTAGAATCAAAAGAACATCCAAAATAATAGTAGAATTTATATCTTTTCAAATGCTATAGAGAATATTGACCCTTAAAACATGTCAAATTTGAGCATATAATTTAGAAGGGGATTCTAGGCCAATCCCCTAATAACACCATATGCCAAGAAAAGGGCTTGGGCCAAAAAGGCTTGAAGAAACCATGAGTTTGTTTATTTTACCTTGTTGCATTGCATTTAATTAGTTTTTGAAATGTTTATTTATCATGTTTGCACAATATTCTTGATTTTCATATCAAAAGGTTTATTAATTTGTGTCTTAATGAGAATGTCTTGTACTTTATTTATTGCACATGGAAAATAAATCAAAATGAATTCAATTGATTTACAAATTGAATGCATTAAATCATCAAAATTAAAATGATTTGTAAAAGTTAATGAAATAAGATCAATTATTAGTTGTTGAAGAGGAAATCACTTATTGACGTATTTGAATGAAAAATATCTTTGATAAAATATCTAACATTGAAAATAGACATTTTGAAATAGTTTGTCTAATGAGAAATGAAGTAAATAGTGTCAAGGGTTTTAAAGAATTTTGGACAAAACGAAAGAAGGAAGCATTTTGTAAATCACTTTTGTATTTGTTTTAAGAACCTCCCTTTTGTCTTCCAAGTTGAAAAAGAAAACATTTTGGAATTGTTGGAGCTTGGAATTACTTAGAAGTGGAAACTATTGCTTGTGGTGTTCCTCTTCTTAAGAAAATATTTTCCTCCATTTTTGTAGCTTGTCTTTGTTGAAAGGTATTTTTCTTTGTGTTACTATAGACACTTTAAAATGTCCTGAATGATACTACACACTTGAATATGATATATTAACATCATTTTTTCCTTAAAACCATCTTCTTTTCGCTTGATTGATTAAATTAACCTAGTTAATTAATCAAATGTCTCATGTTCATCTATTAATCTAATTGACCTAATTGGGTTAATTCACCCCCTCCAGCACTAACATTTCATCTTGTTTAGTTAAATAATACAAATTATTTAATTTAATCCCTAAGTCCTCTTATTTAATTAAATAACTTTAAACTATTTAATTAAATATCATATTGCACTCCCTTTTTCATTAAAATCAATAAATTAATGAATATCACTTTATTCTCCATCTTCCACATTCAAATTTAGTTTTAATTAACTAAATTGTTAATTTCCCTCCATCCATTTGCATAGAGAATATTCCAACTTGGCTCCAAAATTGGAATGATTTCTTTCAAACAAACTTTGCAACAAACTTTCAAAGTTGTTACAAAGTGTCTTTGTTTGAATCATTCTCAACCCTTGGTCTTTTCTTAATCCATTTGAACATTGATTCTCATCCATTGATGAGAATCTTTGATCCATGTGCTCACCCTTCATTTAGTATTGACCATTGATTGATCAAATCAATCTAATCCATTGATTTATCATTTGCTTTCCTATAAATAGGTCACTATTTGGAGAGAAATGGATCCATCTTTTGATAACAAACTTATGTTGTTAAAACTCACACTCATTTGCATCCATGTTTTATGTTTAATAAGCATTTTAGATTAATTTCCATGCATAGTTAGCTTAAGAATCCATTAATGGCTTCCATGGTAACTTAGTTTGCATCCATTTAGCATATTTTGGAATCTAGGCCTTGCATCTTTTGAATCTTGTACACATCTAGCATAAGTTTGCATACACTTACATCAAGCATCTTAACATTCATCATGTTAAACTAATTTTTATCATGTCTTGTTCATCTCTCATCGGTTTCATTAGTTTTCTTCAATAAAACTGATTGAAACAAGCTCATACTATCCAAGGGATTGGGAAGGGTTGTCATTCCACACCAATGTGACACCACTCCCCCAATAGGATAAGATTTGAGGTCCTAGAATAGATGTGTGTCAAGCTTTCATGTTTTTAGCATGTTAGTTTAATGGTTTCTTCATTTTGTTGATATTGAATATCTTATTGGGATTAATGTTTAGGAGATTAAATAGGGTTTAAATCTATATGGATCTAGCATATTTAGTTCACACTATGACATTGGTCACATTTTGGCGCTAGGAGGGTTGTACTAATTGAATTTGACGAATTTCTCTTTAGATTCTCATTTTCTTGTGTTTGCATATTCAGTGATGCTATTGATGGATTCAACGACACATCTGAGATGCATCGCTATACAACAATGCACTTTTATTTAATTTCAGTGATGCACAATTAATTTAGCGACATATGATTTAATTTCGTCACCACATATTTAAAATAGCGACATTGAAGTGATTTTTATTTGCATCATGAATTTCATTATAGTGACGCATTTGATATAGCGACGCAATAGATGTCACTATTTTACTATAGAGCAACGCATTTGATTTTTCAATATAGCGATGCACTTCCGATATGGCAACGCATTTGATGAAATTCAGCGATGCAATTGATTTCAACAATGCTTTTTACTGGTAAACAAAATAGAGACTGAATTTTGACATGTGTTTTAAATTTTTTGATTTCATCTACTCTTTAACATGTCACTGACTTCTAGTTTTTGTTTTTGAGGCTAGCTGGTTTTGCAGATTTGAGCAATAAAATTTGAAGTGAAGGAGCTTATCATCATTTGACTATATATTGTAACAAGTATTTTTACACTTATGGGGCAATTATAACCCATTATATGATGCTTTACTTCATGTTTTAGGATCAACTAAATTTTCATTAGTTCAAAGTTGGTTAAAATTGGACCCCCATATCCTCATTTTGCTATATCAATTAAAATTAACAATCAAACACTTATATATTTGGTGATTAAAATTAACTCATTGTGCTTTTCAAGGTTAAAATGAATGTGTATTTTCTTTGCTTGTGTATATTTGTTGTGTGTATCCACTCCCCTTGTGGTTCGTGCGATCTTGGATGAAGAGAAACACACAAGTATACTTTCTTTGTATTTGAAACATTTATCCTCTCCCCTTGCACCTTTTGGAAATCTTGGGTGACGAAAAGCATTTTAAGCTTCACACTTTGAGTTACCTTTAGAGGGCCTGCCTCCCAACTTGTGAGAGGGAACGACCCAAGTGGTACTTTCATTTTGATCCACTATAAAAAAAATTGGTGTGACAAAATTCATTAACTAGCTAGTGTGGATTCTCTATACCAACAAATGTCTCCCTTAGTATCCGTGAGATACGTAAAAACCCTTAGATATTTCTAATGGTTGGGAGGCCTCTTAATTGAGTGAATCGTTGCATGTATAGACACCAGTTTATCCCAAATATGGTCAGTAAAAGCCTTTGTTTGTAGTGGCCAGCTTGTCCATCCAACGAGTTCTTTGAAGTGGTGCACTGGAACTTGGATTCCAAGAAGTTACTTGCCATGCTCGATCTTGGTTGAAATTGTAGAGGTTAAAAGAGTTCATTCTTAACATACCTCTACACTCTTCTCTAGATTGCATGTAAAATCATCTCTTTTACTACAAAGAGCATGAGAAAAGCCCATCAAAAGAACGTACCACTTGAGCTAGGGTTGTAATTTCTTGTGAGTCAGTTTTTAATACTTTGCTTGATTCCAAAATATTTTCAAACACACATCAACAAGTTTCTTAAAATTTCAAACCCTTTGGTTTAAGCATGGATACCCTTTGAAAAGTCTTGATATTGATGTGTGTCCTAAGGATTCTATCCTTAGAGACTTCTAAGTATTTTGGCTTATATCTAAATCCATACTTCCCAAAGTTAACATAAGCAACTATGGCCCTAACTTCATGATTCTCACATAATGGACTTTGTGAAATAAATGATGTTTTTGACATAGACATTTAGTTTGAAACTTAAGCAAGACAAGTGTATGTGGTAAAAATAAATTCATTAATCAAGATAAACTCACAATTGAATCTCACACATGTGTTTGTCTTCATGATCTCTTGCAAGGTCAAAATCCTTAAGCAAAGATCCATATTCCATTTTTTCAAAAATAGACATCGTAGTTCCAAAACTATTAGAAAACGCATCTTAGGGAGCTACCACAACCAAGACAGATTGATAAGAAATTTTATCTACGCCCTTTAAGGAATGAACCAGATTTACATATTTCATATGATCTTTAGCATTTAAGTCAACATTGATCTTTTGGGTTTGAGTTACTCATAGGGTAAAGCATTGTTCTCACTACCTTGGTCTTGCAACACAAAGGTTCACTCTAGGATAACATTATTGGGTCAAAACATTTCATCCACCCTTTATCATATTTCACATTCCACTTCATCGAACTTTACAAAACTCTTGGACACACCAACACTGTTTTAGACATCATCAAACCAATCCCCTAACTTAGCTATGTTGTGTGTGAAATGGATCCTTTTCCATGCACTTAGTTGAGTTGGTTATCACATTTTGTGGAAAATTTTATCTTGAAAGTCACAAGTCTACCTTCAAGATTTACAAGTTCATTAACACCTTTCATCAAAACATCAAATCTCTTTGTCTAAAAAAGTGTTGTCCCAAAAGTTTGCAAAGATCACTCCCCATATCATTCACATTTTCATCTCCTATTCACACCATTGGTCCAAAACAACTTAGAGTGCCCTTTTACCAAAATTTGAGTCAACTAGAGAGTTTAAACATTACAAATCCCAACTTAACTCTCACATAGGTGACCCACAATTTATGGTAACAACAAGATCACAACATAAGAGAATCATGGAAAAATCCAAAGTCACATCCCCACAAGTGATACCAATCCACAATAATTTGATCTAAGAATTCATTCTACCCCCTCATAACAACCCCAAAATCTAGTCAAACCATATGAGGTAGAAGACGTTACAAACAATCCATTTGAGCTTACTAAAGAAGAAATCCTTGACTATAAGCAAGAATGTCAAGCCTTAGAGAAAATGGCTTCAATTCCCCATCTTTTTCCACACAAACTTTGACACAAGGCTTGACTTCATCTACACTTCAATCAACTCCATCACTAGAGCCAAGTCAAATACAAACTCCTAGTCTTGCTAAGGACTTTGGCCACACTCTTCCTTTGGAAAGCAACACACTTGTGGGTACTCTAAACACCAATCCGCTCCAAAACACCACTTGGACACCTACATTTGGTGCTTCTACCATTCTTGAGCACCCCCTACATCTTCATAAACCACTTACACTCCATAACTCCATGACAACCTCGACATTTCGAGGGAAACCCTCTTCATCCATCCCCACAAGTACCACAAGTGTTCCCAACATCACACAAGGTAGTATGGACCAAGTGTCTCAAATAGACCAAAAAGGAAATGTGAACACCCTTACACAAAATCAACCCTTAACACAACAATGGACATCTTCATCCAAACACCCCATTGGTTCATCTAACCCATTAGTGGCACAAAACACATCCATCCCCTCCATCACCAACCCAAATCAAAACAAAACCTTGGTCACAAACCCCATCAACCAAGGTAGTACATTGGTCCCACCTCAAAAACAACAATGGAACCCTCCACTCATCAGTCAAGTGAACCCTTTCAATCAATTTCAAGGTCCTAATGTGTCATTGCCATTGCAATACCAAATGGCACCATCATCATCTTTACCATTGGTCCCCCACATAATACAAAATCAAATGGGACCTTAGGCTTACATTCCTCCATCCCAATCCACCATTTTACAAGGAATGATAAACCAAGGTAACCCCCAACCTCTCATCATCATCTCACAACCCACTCAAACCATAAACACCCAAAACCCACCGCAGATGTCTCAACAACCAAGAAATCCTACATTGCAAGCACATGATTTAGCTTTGTAACAAGCATAATAGGCTTATCAACAAGCCTTACAACAATAGAAATCCCAACAAGTATCCTTAGCCGCACAATAACAATAGCAAGCCCAACAAGCATCCTTCGATGCACAACAACAACATCAAGCCCAACAAGCAACCTTAGCCGCACAACAACAACAACAAGTGCAACAAGAAGCCTTAACCACACAACAACAACAACAAGCACAACAAGCATCTCTAGTGTCCCAACAACAACAACAAGCACAACAAGCATCTCTAGTGGCCCAACAACAACAACAAGCCCTCATGGCCCAACAACAAATCTTGCTAGCCCAACAATATGCCCAATAGCAACAAGTGCTCGCACAAGAACAACAATAAAATTTATGCTATAATCTTCAATAGAACATCGTCAATCCCAAAACACTAGGAACATCTACATCTCTACCACCCTCACCTTCACAATATCCCACACCACCCTACAAACCATACAACACCCCATCTTATCAAAATCCCATGTACAACCCATCTGCCATCCCACAATACACAACATATGTTCCTCCACCAAACCCACAAGAGGATATGGAATCACAACTCAAGGAACTAATGCAATAGATGCAAAATATTCAAATGAGAAAAACAAAGAAGCCCTATACACAACAAAACTTGTTTCCATACCCATTCAATAGAAACCTTGCAATGGTACCATTCCCTCTTGGTTTTGAGCTTCCTAAATTTGATAAATAGAAAGGGAGAGGAAATCTTGTTGATCATGTCAAAGAATTCAATTTCATGTGTATGGAGGTTTCCTACAATTATTCCTATTTGATGTGCCTCTTTCCACGAAGCTTAGCGTTCCCAGCCATTGATTGGTTTTCACAGTTGCCTCCAGGTATCAAAACCTTCCAAGAAATCACCGATAAATTTATACATCACTTCTCCTTCAATCTTGTCATGGATGTAAGCTTAGAGGAGTTATACACACTTAAGCAAAACAAAGGAGAATCCTTTGCTAATTTCTTGCAAAGATGGAGACAAAGAGCTAGTAGGAGCAAGTGGCCCATTTCCAATGAATAACAAGTGGGCATTATCATAGCAAATGTTGATCCAAATTTATCCTTCCACTTAAAAATTAAATGTATTACCACTTATGATGATCTTGTCCCTAGGGCCCTCAACATCGAGCATTCTCTAATCTTGCAAGGAAATACACAAGCCTATAGAGACAACCACCCATTAACCAGTTCAAATGAAAAGCCTCGTGTTTGGGCAAAGAACAAGAACATGATGAATGATGGTGTTGTAGATGCTAAAGTGCTCATAAGTGCTCCTAGGACAAACACCAACCAACCAAACATCACACAAACTGTGCAACAAACACCATCACCACCACAAAATAATCAGGTCAATACCACTGAAACTCAACAAAGACAAACTGCCAATAGGAATAACTACCCAAAATGCAAATACACACAGTTGGCAAAACCTAAATTGAAACTATCATGAAGAAATTGGTAGAGTCAAACTTGATAATGCTTCCCAATTTCCAAAACTACCAATAACCATAGGATAAACCACCCTTGTACAATGAAAAGGATCTTTGTGACTTTCACAAAATCAAAGGACACAAAACATCATGAAGAACCTAAATTGAAACTATCATGAAGAAATTGGTAGAGTCAAACTTGATAATGATTCCCAATTTCCAAAACTACCAATAACCATAGGATAAACCACCCTTGTACAATGAAAAGGATCTTTGTGACTTTCACAAAATCAAAGGACACAAAACATCAAACTACATGAAACCAAAGAACATTATCCAAGATCTTATCAA